>OY856410.1:189836906-190061906 GCA_963693085.1 Alisma plantago-aquatica | reverse complement strand
GTGGAGGGAAGGAGGAAAGACAAGAATGGAGCAAGAAGGAACTTCCATGGAGGGGTCGCGTTGCTGGGGGCATGTGCTCTCAACATCACATGCACCCCTTCGAGATGGATCTGAGTCCCTCGAGTGGAGACAGTGCTTTTAGATCATGGTGTGGAGAGTTGTCATTGGGGGTGGACAACCCCTTTTCCAGTGGCATATCTTAATAGGGGCTAGGAGGGGCCACGCCCCCCCCCCCCCCCAAAAAAAAGATTTTTTGAAAAATATTTTTATATTATGATACCATGTTAAATATTTTAAAAATATAACATCATGCTATGTTACGGACCCTCCAAAGAATTTGAAGATGTAAAATTACATAAAATTATCATTCAAAAAGTTATTTAAGTTGGAATATGATACAATGATGAAACTACATTCCATTTAAATCAATCAAGATATAAGAAATGAGTTAATGGATCTACTAAGTCACTATTTATCATTTTGGAAAATATTATATTTGGATACTGGTTACATATATGTCATACAAATTTTCATTTTTCCATTAACACAAAAGTATTATGCATGACTATATCAAATTTAATAAGCTTGCATAGATTGATAGAATGCATTGAATAAGTTATAATTGGCTAATTAAAACTATATGGAGTTGGTCAAAATGTATCTAGTTTAAACTACAAAATTAATAAATAAAGATCAATACCAAACTTCCATTTAATAAATGACTATGTTACTCAAAGTGGAATCGCCTTGTTAGTTTAATATTTTTATGGATTTGATGAAGGGACATGGAGAATAAGAGAGAGGACGAGGGACAAGAGATACCTATTTTATAACATTTGATTTTTATATAAGATGCAAACAAAATATAAGGAAATAAAATGATACTATGTAATTCAATTATATATTTTCTATAAGATACAAAGTGCATATATGTTTATATGTTGACTTTGTAAATACAAAAGTATTTTTCTGTCTATCTCAACATGTTTCTCAGAAGTATTATGTCCAATTATCTATTCTTTCCTATATATTTTAGTTTTTCTTCTAAATAATAAAAAAATGTCCATTTATTTATATTTCAAGTGAATTTTTTCTCCAACTTTATCACTTGATTTCATTATAGAATTTAAGGTCTAATAAATTTTAAAATGTATTTAGTCAAAATCTTTCTACATCAGATCGTTTTCATTTCCAATTTTCTATATTTACAATAGCATTTTCTCTTAAATTATGATATGCCTCTTGTAGAATCCTTCTTTTCAATGGCTTATAAATTGGGCACTACACTGACAAGTAGACAGATTAACCCAATTCTTAGGTTCTTTAACCCACTTTTATGCACTTCAATCCATTTGGGTTCATTTACTATTTGATAGGTGCATAACAGTAAATTAGGCTAAAATGACACTTTAACAAACTTTTAGGCACTTAAACCCATTTGGGCGCATATGTGTATTCACTCAACTTTTAGTGGGGAAAGATGTGGTATTAAAAACATAATATCATAAGTAATGTTGACATACATATCTTCTCTTTCCTATCACTTTGTTTAAGTAAAAAGGAAAAGTATGTTCTCTTCTCCCCTTTCCATCATTTAGCATTTTGTCTCCTATGATATAGATTTCTAATTTTTAGGCAATTTTATCTATCAGCAAGGCTGATTGATTGGACCATTTTGTTAACATAGTTTGATTTTGTGACATTAGTCAATGTATTTTTCCTAAAAACCCCAACAAACTACTAACTACATAGTAGTTAGTTTTCATACCATATTTTAGGATAATGAGTTTAAGAGCCACATCTTTAAGAGAGGTATGTTTTTTAACCCTTATGTATGTTACAGTGTATCTTTTTTCAAACTTAACATCTTATATTTATTTATAATATAGACTTAGTCATCTCTCTTTGATCCCTTTTAGTTTTTACCACAAATCTTATTTGTTGTGTCAACAAAAATTATAATTTATCAAATACATTAAATAATTAGTTTCTTATAGCTAGGTTTATTTGGAAAAAGATATTTTGTAACTATTTAGATGTGCAATATATGTTTAACTAAAAAATAAAACATTTTAAAGTAGAAAATTTTACATATTCGTTAGTTTTAAAGTTATAAATTTATTTTATGCTATAACTTTACTATATGTAGATAATTTTATTTATGGATATATAAAGTAATAATCCATTAAAGAAAAATTACATTGAGATGAAATCATATGGACAACAAGTTGTGTCCTTGGTCCTTTAAGAATGACAAAACTAAAAACTACAAAAACGCTAAGGTTAATCAGATGTTTGCCATTTGGGGCTTTGTCCCCCCATGAATTCTTGTCAAGATTAAACAATACCCCTTTCCTCCTTTGCTGCACGCCCCCAGAGCCCTAATCTTCGCTAGAGAGAGGGAGTTTTTGAATACTCCTTGCCACAGAGATTGGCTGGTGGGAGCCAACCAACAACTAGGAGCATGAAGCGGTCTTCAAGCCTCACGACGCAACCTGACATGCCCTCTTATTTTCCTGAGATTGTTAGAGAAGGAGTTCTTGGCGACTTCTTCCTCTCCATCCCTCAGTGTGCTCTACTGCACACATAGTGGATCAGGTTTTTGCGGCAGCACATTTCTAGAGAGTGAGGGGATGGAAGACCTCTCGTGTGGTAGGTGATGAAAATGGGAGTTGTATCCTTGTTTTACATGCAGAAGACCTACCTAGAGACGCCTAGTCCTAGGTTTGGAAGAGGGGTTGATGGATCATGGACGAAAGGGGGGATACCTGACTCGGTACCCAAAGGCCCCAACAATGTGGTATCGTGCATTTCTAGCCTTAGATCTGAGATCAAATGGTCCACAAATAATCTGAAAGGTAAATCGTTGCAAAATTCTAACTTGCTCATCCTTTCACCAAACATGGCGAACTTATATATCAAGTTAATTGTCTCAAGAAGACCTACAACTTGAACATGGTTCCATGACATGGTTATACTCATAGTTTTCTTATTTTTCCAAAAATGCTATCTTTTGATCTTCGTAGCCCACTTAATGGACTTTAGTGTTAAATATCGTTTGATATTCTTAGCCTACTTAATGGACTTTAGTGTTAAATACCAATCAAATAATTATCGGTTTGATGTCTTTGACTCCAAATCAGTAATTTGTGATGAAATCTTATTATGGATTCGAGCTTGATGCCTTTTGTGTGCCCTATGATGATCCTTGACTCATAAATATGCTAGAATGCACTTTAAAGTTAAGGTTCTAAGTTTAATGTTTCAACACGATAAAAAATGACTCAAATCTTTATGTTATCCACACATTAGTAACATGTCATACCTCATGATACTTTTATCATGCTATGTTTCCCCTTTTTCTCTTATCTTGTTCCATATGGTACTTAATGTTTTTTATGATCCACTTATGTTGAATACAACATTGTATCTCATAAAACTAAATATAGGTGACCTTCCACCTATCTTGAATAAGTGCTAATTTGTACCTAATATTTATAACCTTAATAGCCTTCCATGGTTGGTTCTCATGACTTGATGAACCTTGGTCTTGGTTTCCTATTATAAGTCTTGTGACCCTTATATGTAAGTAAGTGACTCAAACCTTGAAATACTCATGTAAAATGGATGGATCCTCCTTCTGACATGGAACTTGAACCACCCCTTCATGTTGGACTCTAAATCAATAAAAGACCATAAAATGTACTAATAACAAATTTGAAACCAACCTTGGCCAAAACCCTAAGAAATTAGCTATTTAGGGTTAATGATGAGAATCTAATGCTTGTATCAAATCTTGTTCTTAATCAGGTTTGGCATGTGATATAGATGCTCTAGCATAAATTAACAATCTCTAAATCGGGTATGGGCTTTAATAATTATATGACTATACCTTTCTTGTTAGAAATGTGACACATATGTATGCCTATTTACTTGCTTAAATATTTTCATGTAGTATTCCAGTATTGTACTCTATGTTTATCTTGTTATTATTGTTTGATAACTTGAACATGTGATATAGATCTCCATTATACAAACCTTATGCACATACCTATAATCTTGAGGTAAGGACACAAGGTAATGTGTGTTACTTGAGTCGTCAAGATAGGGAGGACTACATTGATATAAGGGTTAGCTCCTAGCAATGGCCTTGAGGTCCCTTACAAATAGGTTTAGCTAATCTTGAGCACCCTCACGGACCCTTTTGATGGGAACCTGGTCAAAGGCCTTATGATATATGATATTGTTGTATAATTGTAGTAAATTGATTAAAAGATGGGTTCTCACTTTGCTAAGTATTTAAATCTTTTATTATTGTTCATTTACTTATGCAATATTTTCAAATTATGAAAAGCTTATGTATATGTATCTTTCAGCCTTGTACTCAACACCTTGTGTGTTGATCTTCTTGTTCCACATATCAAAGATAGCTTGGAAGTTGATGGCTTGTGATCATATGATCATGTGTACTTGTTATAAGATCCTAGCTAGTGTACATGATCAGACTTGTATAATTGGCTCTTAAACTTGTAATTGAATCTTATAATAAATAATATTGTATAATACACTTTTTGAATGTTGGGACTATGTAGGTGATTTTATCTTGTTATTTGTTCATGTATGATAAGCATTTCACACTTTTGTATGTCGCCTTTGATATCATTTTTGGTTCAAGGGGTTTGGGATTCCGATTCTGTGATAGTTACTCATAGTTAACCAATTAAGGTTTTCATAATACCAATTAACAACAACCCTAATGTTCACCACTTTCCACATTCTTGGAAGCCATAATATCAAATGTTACCATCAAACAAACCTAGCATGAAATCATAAATGTATAGCGACTATGAAAGCTGAAAACACCTCTAACGACGGCTAGGGTATGTTGCACTAGTGACCTCAAGGGTTTGGTCCACCATAGAGACCTCAAAAACCCTTCAACATAGTGAGCAACACACATCATCAAAATTGTGATGGCAACAACTCAAGGCATAATTATCAACATGACCCATAAAACATGGTGACCATCACCAAGCATCAACCATAGCGATCACAGTACATCCCTATGTAGCGATGAAAAGAGATAGGGTTAGGGTTATAGCGACCAACCAACACCCAATCTTCAACCACCATCATGGCCTAGTAACCATCTAAAAATCAGAGTTATGTAGCAACCAAAACAGCTGGTGTAACATCAAGAATCCAAAGAATCACCAAGGTGAAAACCACATGAAGATGTTGAACACCAAAACCCCAAGATGGTCATCATGAAGATCATCAAAAGTCAGGATTTGAGAGAGAAAACCAAGTGTTAAACACATGCAAACAAGTGTCAAAATCTCCATCTTTCATATGATAGTCAAACCATTCTCATGAAGATAAAACCCATGTCCATGATGTGCATGTAAGAACCAACAACTCCACCATCAACAAAGTCTCGGGTACAAGAATTAGGGTTTAGGAAAAATAGCTAATCCATACAAGATCGCCACATAATAAAAAACCATAAATAAAGATATCATCACTACACAAATTATAATCACATTTTAAAGATAGATCATTAGCATGCAAGATGAGTGCAACAGTAATTGAGGGGAAGGTTATATAACTCACCTTGGATTATGAAGAGTCCACTCCAAAGCCAAGAAGCTCCAACAGAAGAGGGAAAACTAGAGTTTATTTCAACTACACGACCAAGCAATATCACCTCAAGAGATGAAGAACAAACCTAGGTCAAAAGGTGCACAAGGAAGAGAAGGTAAAAACCCTAGGTCAAAAAGGAAAAGGAAAATCAGAGATTTTCATCTCGTCCTAGGTACTACCACGGGAAAACCATGGAGTCGACCTCATAGAGACAAGTTCCTCAAGAGAATCACCATGGAGAATCATGGATCAGCTAAGAGAAGAAAGTGAAGGACAAGTTTTGCAAGAAAATGAAACCAAGAAGGATAGACCACTTACCACCATCAAGGGTCACCAAAGGATCCCCAAAAGAGAGATGATCCAACCCTAGATCACCACATGCAAGGGTTCGGCCTCCTTATTACTCCAAGGTTGAGATCTTATCCACAACCAAGATCACAATGACGAGATCCAAGGTTGAGAGAGAACAAGAGGGTGTAAAAGAGGTTACTTGCATGTTAAAAGATGGGTATATATCCAAGGGTAGGAGAGAGGTGAGGGAGGTAAAGGGTCAAGACACTAGTGAAACTAGTTCCTTCAAAACTATGCCATGTAAGAACTAATCATGGAAATACAACAAGCTCATTAAAATAAGGTAGGGTAGTGATCATTCATCCACAAAACCCATCAGTCAAAGCAGAGCCATGGTTACCAACATGGTAGCAACTACGACCACCTTGGTGCAAGAGCAATGATCGCCACAACCAAAAGAACAAGCCCAAGACACCTTCAACTGCAAAAAATAAGGTCCAAGAAAATCTCATCATTCACTACAAACAAGACCAAGGGAAACACTTCGGTCACAACACACAAACAATCAACATCAACATCAACTCAACTCAACTCCAACATCCATGCAACCCATGCAAACCCTAACTTCAACACTCACAATGCCACCTCATCAACCAAGGTCCAACAAGGTGACACTATGCATCACTCTTTATATCATGAAGAAAAAGCATAGGAGGCACATCCAACATGTGAAAATTTTCAATATAAACCCTCAACATGGGTAAATTGCAACTTGGTCCAAAACAAGGGTACATCTAGCATAACTAGTTCAAACATCATCCAAATAGGACCAAACTTAAAACATAAGCATGTCACATGTTATTAAGGAACATAACATGTTTAGATTAAGGTTTTAAGCATCTTAATATGCTAAGAAAATAGGACCAAGAAAAATCTAGGTCTGGGATGTTACAACCTTGTCTAGCACTGATCTTGTGTGTGCTATGGCACAAAGACTAGACTTAGTGATGGCTCATGTAGCAATAGGGGTAGTCCATCCATTACCTCCAAGTTTTCCTGATCCATTGCATGATATTACTAGGTTTTATGAGAGAATGATAAAGATGGGTTCCTAGGACTTATATGGAACAAATGATCTAGTAGAGGTGGGATTTTGAAACTTGTAAGAGGGTGCATGGTGAGCTAAGTAGGTCGGACCCTAGTGCAAAATTGAGAATGACTAGGCCGCGTACCTATATTTGTAGGAGGATAGTTACATAATCTAGTGTACCGCCACTTTGGTGGGGCAACTGCTACTTTTGCATACTCTAACACCTAGGAAGACTTTTCTGTTTCATCTTTCTTCCTAGAAATATGCATTTGTGTATGATTATAGGCAAATCAACATATTAAATATCAAGAATAAATATCCTTTTCCTGGGATTGATGATATTGTTGATCAATTAAGAGGGTAAATAGTGTTTTCTAAGATTAATTTGTGATCAGGTTATCATCAACTCAGGATCAAGGTTAAAAATGTCTTTAAGACAGATTTAAGGACCAGATACCCACTATGAGTTTTTGGTTATGTCGTTTGAACTAACCAATGCACAAGTAGGTTTTATGGACCTGATGAATAGAGTATCTCATCAATACCTCAATTAGTTCACTGGTGTTTTCATTGATGATATCATGATATATTTTGTGAATAGGGAGAAGCATGAAGAGAATTTATGATTAGCATAGACATAATGATACAAAAATAAGCTATATGCCAATTTTAGTAAATGTGAGTTCTAGTTATCTGAGGTGGAAATTTCTAGGCCATGTGATTTCTGTTGAAGGGATTTCTATAGATCCCAAGAAGGTGGAATATGTACTCCAGTGGAACATCCCAAGACACCCACTAAAGTGAGTATTTTTTTTGGCTTAGCGGGATATTACCAAATATATATATAGGAATTCGACATTATTTCCATGTTTGTGACTCGTTTAATGAGGAAAGAATTCCAATTCATATGGACAAATTAGTGTGAGCATAATTTTCAACAATTGAAGAAGTTCTTGACATCTACACAAATCCTCACTCTTTCTGAGATAGGAAAAGGTTATTTTGTACATTGTGATGCTTCCAAGAAGGGTTTAGGTTGTGTTCTTATGCAAGATGTTAAGGTAGTGGCATATACTTCTAGATAGATGAATAAGGATGAAGAGAAATACCCTATGCATGACCTAGAAATTTCTACAGTAGTCTTAGCATTTAAGACCTAGCGACATAATCTATATGGAGAACCTTTTCGGGTATGTACTAATCATAAGAGCCTGAAATAAATGTTCATGTAGAAAGATCTAAATATGAGGTTGACTATGATTTCACAATTGATTTCCATCCTAGAAAGGAAAATTTGGTGATAGATGCATTGAGTAGAAACTCATCATCTTTTATGCCTTCTATAAAGATGAATTCCACGGCATGCATTAGAAGGGACATGATTTTATCTCTAAGAGAGATGAATGTGCACATGGATTTGACATATTCTAGTGGTCTTCTGGCACAATTCCAAATAAAACTTGTTTTGGGGTAACATATTAAACAAATGAATGGCCCCAAACCTTATATTCTGACTTTAATGAAAGAGATGTAAGAAGGGAAGAGAGAACTCTTTTTATGTTTTTAGGGAAGTTCATGTGTCCCAAATCAGGAAGATCTAAGAAATATTATGCTTGAGGAAGCACAATCTTCTATGTATGGGATAAACCCAGGTAGTTCCAAAATGTATGAAAATATCAAGGAATTGTATTGGTGGCCTAGAATGAAGAAAGATGTAGCTAATTTTGTTGCAAGATGTGGTGTATGTCAGCAAGTAAAGGCAGAACATCAAAGACCCACTGGGTATTTGCAGCCTTTGCCTATACCAAAGTGGAAATAGGATCATGTTACTATGGATGTTGTTGTAGGATTAGCCCATTCTTCTAAGGAACATCATTCCATATGGGTTCTTAGAAAGATTGATAAAGACAACTCAATTTCTTCCTGTCTAGACAATTTTTTCTAGTGAACGACTAGCTCAAATATTTGTTGAAGAGATAATCAGACTACATGGATTTCCACTTTTCATTGTATTATATAGAGGTCCATAGTTTAGTTTTAGGTTTTGGGATAGACTACATGAAGCAATGGGAACTTAGTTGAAGTTCAATACTACTTTACATCCCCATATTGATGGATAGCCATAAACGACAATAGCAATGCTAGAATACATGCTTAGGTCATGTGTTCTATAGTTCCCTAGAAGTTGGGATTTGCATGTTAGCCTAATTAAATTTGCATATAATAGTGGTTACCAATCTAGTCTTGGGATGGCACCTTATGAACCTCTATATGGAAATTACTAATTTCCAATATGTTGGTATCAGGTTGGTGAGAGACATATGTTCAGACCTAAGATAGTACAACAAACTTCTGAGAAGATCTCTGTGATACACCAACAATTTGAACCTGTAGAGGATAGATAGAAGAGTTATGTAGACCGTAGGTGTTGAACTCTTGAGTTTCAAGTAGGGGGTCTAGTATATCTAAAGGTTTCTCCTTGGAATGGTGTTCTCAAACTTGGGAAGTGGGGTAAGTTAGTTCCTAGATTTATGGGACCATATCGTATTCTACAATGGGTAGGAAAAGTAGCTTACCGACTTGAGTTACCACCTGAGTTAGAGAAGATAGATGATGTATTACATGTGTCTATTCTAAGAAAGTAGCATCCTAGGAACTGATAAGATCTTCTATCCATATGATTTGTAGTTCGCAGATGGCATGACCTATGAGCAAGCCACAATTTAGATCATGGATAGGAAGATCAAAAGGATGCGTAGACCTTAGATACCTATGGTGAAGGTCTTCTGGAGACATCACGGGGTTGAAGAAGCAACATTAGAACTTAAATATGAGATGTAGAGATTCCATCTGAACCTTTCTAGAGTTTCAGGATGAACCTCTAAAAGGAGGGGAGATTTGTTTGGGTCCATGCCTAAATAACATTAAATCCTGGTTCAATCTTCCTAAGTATCAATAGTTATTGATTTATTTTTCTCCTAATTAGGTTGAATATTAATTGAAATATTAAACCTATTTTTATATTAATATTTTGTATTATTAGGTTAGTAGAGTTATAAATTAGAAACACTGGTTTCATTAAATCATCAACAAAAAATTGATGATAAGTTTAGTGTTAAGTATAATAGGATAGTAAACAATTTTTATTATTTTTTATGTAACTCATATTAACTTGAATTCTGGATATGTATTGTATAAATCAAGATGGAGTGTTAATAAAAAATATCAGAATTTTAATGGTTTCTTTGACCTATTTTACGATCAAGTTTCCCCATGACAAACTCAGCCGACATTGCTATACAAGATGAAATATAGTAGTGTAGTATTTAATATTTATTAATTTGTTGGCTTATATACTTAGGATGAAATTTTAATTACAGGTCTTATACTCCATTTCCAATAACATAATAAATTTTTAGAATTCATGGAGAAGTCTTGTGTCACATTAGAACCTCATGTCGGTCATGTTTCTAACTGAACAAACTCAACTGACCAAATTTTCTACAAAAATAAAAAAGACTGAAAAACGTTTATAATTAATTATTCCAAGAACTTTAATGAGTATATAGGACACTATTATGACCCAAGAGCCTCTCATTTTCATCCCACACTAGAGCTTCAAAATTCTTGAGAGAGGAGGGGTCGGGTTTGGAAAATTTGAAGTTGAAATTTCAAATTTTAGGATTTTCTCTTTCCAAGGTTGGTAAATTCTATATAGATCATCAACCTCTGCTAGGTTTATTTGATTTTATTCTCTCTATTTGTAGAACTCATCACTCCACTAATTTGGATCAAAATATACCAAATCAACCTCTTCTTTTATTCTTTTTCTTCATTTCTTCTTCTTCTAGGTTCTAATCAAATAGGAGCAGGAAAATTTTGATTTCTTGAAGCAAGAACTTGATTCAAGAATTAGTAGCAGCTGGGATATGAATTTTACGTGCTTCACACCTGAGGTCAGTGGTTTAGGTTCAATTGCAAACTATTATTGAACTATAACCCTAAATCTACTCATTGAACTACAATTGGTTGGAATTGAGAACTCCAATAATGCACATGATTATTTTGCTTATTTGACCTTGGATATGATTCTTGTATTGATCTTTGCAAATGTATCAAGTGGATGTTAGATTTTCTTGATCATGAGTAATATGAATTTATTTAATTTTTCTTTGCACATTCTTATTATTTATACATTGCAAATTTTGTATTGGTTAAATATGGTGTATTACGCATAATATGTGAATCCCTGAGTTGTGACTAGTTCATTTGAATATAAGTGATGTAAATGGATAAATAGGGTATATGTAATATGATCTAAAACAAAATGTATCTATGAAACCCTAATCCACATAGTCTCAGGTTAGAATGTGAAATTGCATACATGTAATATAATTGACCCATATTTTCCTTAAAATGAGTAAATGCACTTAATGTCCATTATAACCTAACTCATATAGGTAGGAGCCCTGAACACAATGATTTTCCCCTGAGGTATGCACTGGGGAAATGAAATGGAATTCCTTCGTATAGTCCTTGGATTATGAAAAGGAATGTCAAAATGTAATTGTAGACCTTCAAGGCTAGATCACCAAAAATTAAGAAAGATTTCAAGATGAGATGCTAAACTAAATTCCCTATTATTAGGTAATGAAATGGATTGTATTTGAAACACTACCATGGAAATTGTGATCTTGGTGGGGAAGGGATCTGTAGGGATATCTTTGATTATAATCTCATACATGATGCCCTACATTTGACATGTATGTCATTCAACCTACCTCATGTACCTGAGATGAGGTCTACAAAGTAGAGAGGATTTATGTTCTTACCTAGACAATGTTTGCAAACTCTGAGGTAGACCAGAGTCTATTTCTTATATTAGGGTTTCTTGTTAACCATAAAATGTGGATAGTGAGTCTTTGACACGAGAACCTAGTGTGGTGACTTTTACTTGATCGAGTACAATATCAAATAATTTTAGGGAAAACCTAACAATATATCTTGACAAGCCGAGAATAAGATTTAATTATCTATCTCCAATTACATGTTAGTTTATTTTTTATTTCATGTTCATTTTATGTAGTTTATATCTGCCATTACCTGCATGATATTTGTAATTGTTTTATTTAATCTAAAATTCAATTTTTTATTAGTTTTAAAAGGATTAGTTCAATTCTAGTTTTATCTTGAACATATTCCACTCACTCAGTTTGCTGATAAATGATGGTTTAAAATTTTACATGTACTGATTCATCTCCAGTTCACCCAGGAGTTTCTCATCCGCAATGATTTTTTCTTCACCATTTGAGGTGGAGAATTATCTTCTTATTGTAGACTATATGTATATGTTATCCCTGTACTAGGGAGTTTCAGGCGGGTGTGTGTTCTTGTAGTGATTTACTTTATCTTGACCTAGGTTTCTTTGTGAATATTATAGTATAACTTTCTACTTTATGTTGTATTAGAGTTTTATCTTGAACAATGCTTACATCTAGGGTTTTCTTATATATGATCTGACAAAAATGAGTACTACTTTAATTTCTTGAGTCTGATTTGCAATTCAATGGAAAATTTTATTTTGTCTTTTTTATATAATTGATTATTTTGATTCCAGGATTTACGTGTTAATTTGAGGAGTCATTTGGGTGTTTGTATAACATTGTGGGGTCTCAAAGATGGGGTCCCACAATCATTCTTCTTCTATGTAAGTTCGTTCATAAAGGATCTGCAATGTTGCTTTTAGTTGGTACTCCACAAACTTTAACATCTCCTCATTTTAGGATCTTATGTATGGATTGATAAAACCTGAGTATGTTCTTATGATCTTGATGTGATATAGGTTCTTTATTTAGTGTAGTAGCTCCATTGTTGTCACAAGAAATTTCTACAATGTGTTGAATGGTTGGAACCATCCCAATTTCACTAATGAACTTATTGGTCCATACTACTTCCATTTTTGCATTAAATGTGGCAATATATTTGATCTCTACTATATAATTAACCATTCTCTCTTGGTTGGAACTCTTCCAGCTTATAGCTCACCATTTGAGCAAAATATAAATCCTCATTGTAATTGGTAATTGTCCTTTTCGATTTGGAATCTTGCAACAATGCAACTCTTACAACCAACTCTTCTTCACCACCATAAATTAGAAATTGATCCTTTATTCTACTCAAGTACTTAAGGATTTTCTTTATAGAGATCTAGTGACCATCATTGGGATTTGACTTGTACCTTCTCATCATGCTTAAAGTATATGAAACATATAGGCACATACATATCATCACACACATGGTAGATCCAATTTTTGAGGATATGGAATATTGCTCATGCCTGCCCTCTTCCAAAAAAGGGGAAAATTGATATTTATAGAGATACTTATTCCATGTAACATGGGGATGTTTCCTATCTTATAATCATGCATGCTAAACTTCTTTAGTATTTTATCAATGTATGTAATTTGACTTAGGCTAGGAAGCCTTGTAGATCTATCTCTATATATCTTGAATCCTAGAATACTTGATGCTTCACCTAAGTCCTTCATGGAGAAGGTATTTTCCAACCAAGTCTTAACCAATTGTCGAGAAGGTATTGCAGTCTCCATAAATGGTTTGCATTTACATACAATATGAGAGATACATTTATGCTCCCACTAATAGTTCTTATAAACACGAGGTTCATCATCATCTTTGATAAATCAAAACTCCTTTATGGTCTCATAGAATAATTCTAGCTTCTAGCAATAGTACGGATCTGACATTTAATGTCGCTTTCGTTAATGTCAGTTACTTAAAAAAAATTGACACCAATATAACAACAACGTTAGTTTTTCATAACAACCGTCACCATAAGTGAAGTCCTGCCGAATTAAAAAATACGTGGGTACCACTTTCACTTTAATTTTCATTTCCTTGCATAGAAACCAACGTCTAAAATTTTCTACAAAATATAATTTGTAGGGAAAAATTGCCTCAAAAATTTTCAATTTGACATCAGTTTTGTAAATAACTGACGACAAATTGTCCATGCCATGTCCCCATAGAAAATTTATCTCCACATTAGTCATTAGTTCTTCCTAAAAAACAATGACTCAGTCCCCTTGGCGAGACACAGTTGTTTTTGAAGATGGGGATCTGTTGTCGGTTGTTTTGTTGAAACCAACGACTAGGTGTTTTCACACCATGTCCCGAAAAAAATATTCCCCGCCCCAAATTGCTTTGTGTCTTCGGTTTTATTTGGTAAACCGATGACTATACCTCTAACCCGAGAGCAATTTGTTTTGTTTGGATGAGTAGTTAGTCGTCGGTTTGTTCGACTATGAACTTAAACCAATGTCTATTTTTTTTGTTTGGTTTAGGAGTTAGTCATCGATTTGGTCTTCCTAATCGATGACTATGCGTAACTTATTAATACCCACTCAAAATTTGTTTTCCCTTCCCATTTTGTATTTCATTGCCCGTTACCTAGCTCTGGTGATTTCTTTCCCCAAGATTGTCATTGTTGCTACATGAAGAGTTGGTCTGCTTTTTGTTGATGTTGTTGGACTCCACACCACCGCCAGAGCTTGCTGTGATCGTCGTTGATGCTGTTGGATGTCATCATCACTGGAGCTTGTTGCGCTCGCCACCGAAGCTTGATGTGGTTGCTCCAGTGCCGCAGTTTTTGTTGGATGCAATGTCATTATCGGGGCTTGTTGTGCTCACTGTCGGAGCTTGTTGTGGTCTCTGCCAGTGTCGTTGTTTCTATTGGATGCCATGCGGCCACCGGAGCTTGCTATGATCGTTGCTGCCATTGTTGAATGTCTCCTCCTGAACACCTATTGGAGCTTGAATGTCGGAGCTGCTGGACACCGCCGCTCGCTACCTCTGAAGGTTTGGGGTTCCTATACCTAAGTGCTTATATGGATCCTTTTCTATTGTCTTTATCTCTCTAATAAGAGTATACTTAAACCCCTAGACCAGTTGATATGGATGTACCACCTAATTCTTATGTTAAGCCCAAATGATTTAAGAAACCAATGGTTTGATTACATGTTGATCCCAATTTGTTTCAATTAGTAGTTTATCTTAATTAATTAATAATGTTTGCTTTATGTCTTGATTAACAAATCCAAATGAAAGAATGAATTGAATTAAATGATGTTACATAAAACCTAGGATATGAATGATGAAAATAGGATCATAGGTACAGGAATGATAACATACATGTATTTTGTTGGCCTAGAAACCCATTCAAGATTTACTCATTTAGGAGTAAATCTTGGATATTCACTGGTTTGGGACTGTTCTTGAACACTTTATTTCACTTAGGATGTAAGTATATAATGTATATTAGGTTATCAAGATGTTTGATCAACACTTTCCCATTTATTCTCTAAGTACATATGTTGGTGGAGATTTGAACATCTACATCGGTGTACTTGGAGAACTACGAGGAAATGTTGTTGAAATTTTCTTGAAAATGGACTACACATTATACACTTACTAGTAAGATTAGGTGTTCAAGAATGGGTTAGGTGGTACACACATTCACTACTAACCCTAAGCCCTAATCTTTAAACCCTAAACCCTAATATGTAAATCATAACCCTAATCTTTAAACCCTAAACCCTAATCTTTAAACCCTAAACCCTAATCTTTAAACCCTAAACCCTAATCTATAAACCCTTATCCCTAAATATAAAATAATAAATACTAATCTATCTGTAAATACTTAACCTAATATGTAAACCCTAAACCCTAATACTTCTTTTCTCTTTGATCATAGAATGGATGGATCATGGATGTCCATTCCAAATTGTTGTAGGCCAGAGTTTATTACTGGTTTGATCAATTTATAATATTTGTGGAAGAACATAGGAAACAACCTGGATATAGGTTCTATTTTCCATGTAGGCATTTTACAACCTTATATTTCATTGTTTGACTATTTTTTATATGACATATTTTCATATGTCGTCTGACCATGAATATGATGATCATGATGATGATTACTTTGAGGATGACCAACATCACGATGTGCACCTTGACATTGGTATAAGTTGTGCATTTTACGATATGCCTATCTTGTTGTATTGTTTGATCACATTTATAAGTCATATCTATTTATGACCTATATGTGTTTTTTTGTCAATTTTAGGTTGAGGATGTACGTACTGAATATCTTGTTGAGCTTGATGAGAAGCATAAAAAAATAAAAAATAAGGGGCATCACCATGATGAACAAGTTGATACAACGAAGGGGTAGCGAACCAAAGTTGGTTGTTGAGTTTGATCATGAAGGCTATCCTATTGGAAAGAACTGTAGCTATTTTTTCATATCTAGGGGCTCTTTCTTGTAGCCATTGTTGTATAGAAGTAGAATCTTGACATAAATTGATAAAAGCAAGAAAGACTTCATATGGAAAGAACTATGTGTGAGATATTATCATTTAAAATTTTGTTTTTAAAACTATTTACAATTTTTATTTTTAAGAATATTCCGTTAAGTATATGACTTTTGTAGAGCATATATGACTTGCATGAAAATCTGCATCACAGAAAAGCAATGCAACACTGTGGGAGGGTACTGAGGAATTATAGGAAAAATCTGACAAGACACATATGGGAAGCTGATAAGAGGAAGAGGTCAGTCACTAGGAAATGGAGTTATCTTGACCCGGCAACATGGGATGCGTTTGTTGCTATGAAAAACACCGATCAATTCAAGGTATTAAGCCTCACTCCATAATTTGAATACAATTTATCTTGAACTTGATTGTCATGGTTTACTTGCCAATTACTATTAATGATTGTCACTAACCAGGCTGTAAATGATGTTCAAAGAGAAAGGCGTGCAAAGAATATGCACAATCACACGATGGGTCTAGCTGGCTATGTAGTTCTTCACTAAAATCTACTAGAGGCATCTTCTTCTTAGCAGCCCACTTGGGATTTTTGAGTCCTCTACTACTACTATTGAACCTCTACTTTTCCATGATATATGGATAACTGGGAGGAAATCCATATCTGGAGAAATAACCAACCCCACAACTGTTGAGGCGGCTGTAAAAATGGTAAAATTCAACTCTTAGAGCAATTAGTATTGATGATTTTTATGTTTTACTTACAAATTACTATTGATGATGATTAGAGGGAGCTCCACGAGCAATTAAAGCAAGGCAAGTTCATCCTTGAGGACACAAGGGGTGAATTGACAGTTGCTCTAGGTAACCCAGAGCATTTTGGAAGTGTTAGGGTTGTAGGCGCTAGTGTGGGTATAAAAGTGTTCTTTGGGCCATCACAGTCAAATCCGTCCATAAAGGGGGATTCTCAAAAGAGGAGGTAAAAGAGTGAATTGCAAAGGGAGTTCAAGAAGCAATGATCCAGTAGGTTCCTTCTCAGTCAGCTACTCAGACAGTACCAACTGTACCACCCCACTTTTCATATGAGGTGGACCCCCCTATGACAGAGATAGTTGGGAGTAATCTTGTGGATCCAACACCTAGCACGTCTGTTGTAAGTATTTTTATGACATAGTAGTCTTTTCAAGATGATATGTTTAGGTATATAGAACACTCTTTGCAAAAG
Source organism: Alisma plantago-aquatica (assembly GCA_963693085.1). NCBI lineage: Eukaryota > Viridiplantae > Streptophyta > Magnoliopsida > Alismatales > Alismataceae > Alisma > Alisma plantago-aquatica. The sequence goes on along the minus strand of OY856410.1, from coordinate 190,044,310 downwards.
TGTAGGGCTCGAGACCATGTCATCTAAAATTACAAGACTATGTCATTGTTGAGGGTGAGGCTTACCCAACCCTTGCAGGTGCCAAGCTTCATGGTATTCCATTACCTGCCGATGCAGTTCGCGTGTGCACGAGGCTTGTCTACGACGCTTGGAAGAAGTATCCACTTCCATATGCCCACCCTGACGTTGAGACAATAGGTGAAGAAAAAGGTGGTGGTGTGGTCACGTGGCCCAAAGAGGGAGTTATCTATACCGATCATGATCTATGGTAAATATACATTACATTATGATATGTATATACATGACAATTGATATGAAATTATATATATCCAGGACATAGGTCCTAAGAAACCCCTTACAACTTATCCTCCTCCACCTCCACCTCCTCCTAAAATACTTGGTTAGCTTGAACATGAGCTATTCGACTAAATAGGTCCTCAAAGTAGGTGCATGGCACTATTTATAGGCAAACATGAATACGATTCGCCTATGGAGGTTCCTATTAAGGAGGACGTTGTAGGTCAACATTACGATAGTAGTATATTTCTACAAGATGTTGTAGATTTGTTTTGTTATACTTGGTTGAATGTTTCTGTGATAGAACTCTAGATATGGTGAGATCTTAAGCTATATACCTTGTTTTATATATGGTGATCTATTTTCTTATATATTAATGCAAACATGATATATGTTTTGCAGCCACTTACATAAAGTCTGTAAAGAGTTTTCAATGACCCATGTGGGATTTCTACTTCCATCCTTGATTAGTCGTGCAACTAAATATCATGCTTTTTTTATACTATACTACTCTATCACATTTAAATATACTGGTAAAAAGAAAAAGAGCATGATATTAGCTCCATACAATGTTGGGTAAGTTTACTTACTTTGCTTAAAATTTTGACTTATTCATTGTGGATTTTGGGTTATAGTTTTTTTACCTTCTTATCACTTAGGAATAACCATTGGACCTTATTGGTTATTGTCCCTATGAAGCTAACTATATATTATCTAGATCCTAAGGGTGACAAATTAGATGATGGGGGGACACAATTTGAAAAAGTCATTAGTGATGTGTGTAAATTTTTATATATATATATATATATATATATATATATATATATATATCTGTTAGAATATATATTACATGACTATTTCCTAATGTCAATTCAATGTGTTACATTAATGTATAGGGCTATAAAATTTTTCAAAAAAGCTGGAGGAAAGGTAGACATGAAAAATAAAATGATGGTTTGGGAGAATTTTGAGGTTGTTTTCTGAATCCAATGCATATTTATTCCAACTATGCTTACTTTTATTTATTAATATTTTGTATGTTGTAATTTATAATGTTCTGTATAAGACAATGTTTGGGCATACACATACTACATGATGCGGTATATGGACATGATTGTCAGATATGTGGCAGTAGACATCGACGAGAAACATAATGTAATCCATATATATAACTTTACCATCATAAGTATAAAGGGGCATTAGATAATATAAACATATCAAACTTATTAATTATATATGTAATTCTCTTTGCATGTGTTTAAATTTAAAGACTTTGATATGAAGGAAAAGTGATTAGGCATACACATGCCCTATATGAGAGAACAACTAGATGAGACACGAGAACAATGGGCAGAAGCCTTCATAAGGGATGTCATCTTTGATTTTGATTGGGATAAAGAAGATGAAGAAGAACTTTAAATTCTATTATACATGTAGTGCTTATGAATGATGATCTATATACACGTGAATGATGATTTGTATATTGGCAACTCCAAATTTGATGTACACATTGGAAACTCTAAATTTGATGCATGGATATGTGAATGACGATCTATATACATGTTTGTGAATGTGAAGATGAATGAATGAATGTTTCTACATGTCATGAGAATGAAATTGGTATATATGTAAATAAAGTAACATGTGTGTGAATGAATATGCAAATGAATGAATTATGATTGCCCATGTGATGAAATGGAATTGGTGAATGAATAAAATTATGTGCATATTTATGTTTGTTATTTCTAGGTTTGGTGGCATGTTGCTAAGATGAACTCACAGGATGTTGTTAACCTACAGTTCAGAACTGAACTACAGGACTGCATCCTACTAACCAGTCAGGTAGTAGGGTGTAGACCTGGCATTAGAAAAAAAACTTAGTCATCAATTGTATAAAAAAATGACACTATAGTCCTATATCAGCTATGTTGGATGGCACGACCGTGTTGGGTAGCATGTCAAAATTGTCGGTTATTTAGGCTGGAACCGACATTGTACATCATCATAGGTGTTGGTTTCTTTTGAATGGACGATGTAGGATCTTTTACCAGTTACAAATGTGACCTGGATTGGATCTTGCAACGTTGGTTTTTGGCAAGAAATTGATGCCTAGGACCACAATCTATGTCATTTTCCTTTATCCACACAATCAATGTTGGATCTATGGCGTCGGTTTTTTCATCCCCAAAGAATTGATGTCTTAGACCTATGGTTTTAGTGTTGCTCACTTAAGTGTCAATCTATAACCGATGTTATAGGGTTGTCTTAACCGACACCAAAGATAGTTTCTGTACTAGTATAGATGTTTGCTTTAATCCATATATTGACCTTTTTAACTTAAAAGAATTTATTGGCTTCCTTTAGAGTGCTAAAATCTTTAGGTTGTGTCATGTAAAGATGCTCTAGAAGATTTTTGTCAGGAAAGCAGTTTTAGCATCCATTTTCCAATTCTCATAGTCATGATAAGTTGTATTGGCAAGCATGATCCTAATGGATGCAACCATGGCAACTGGTGAAAATGTTTCATCATAGTCAACACCTTGAACTTGTTTGAAACCTTTTGCTACAATTCTACCTTTGTAGGTTTGTACATTATCATCCACATCAATCTTCTTCTTGAAGACCCATGTTCACCTTAAGGATTTTACCCCTTCAAATGAATCCACCTAGGTCCATACCTTATTGGTATACATGGATTTAATCTCAAATCTCATGGATTCAAGCCATTTATCTGAATTTGGTCCCTCAATAACCTCACAGAAGTTTGTTGGATCATCATTATCAATTACCAACAAATTGTCTTGTTGAGTCACTAGAAATCCATATCTCTCTATCTCAAGAGTGCCCTACTAAATTTTCAAGATTCCTATTTTACAATAGGTACTTGAGGTTCCACAATAGTTGTGGATTCCTCTTTTGCTTTATCTACCTTTATAAGTACAATGCTATCTTATTGGACTTGAACTTCTTCAAGTCCTATTTTCCTTTCATTGGTTCTTCTGGAAATAAATTCATTTTTGAGGAATAAAATAGTTTGAGAAACAAGCACTTTTTTTGTCAAATGGAATATAGAAGTAGTAACCCTTAGTATCCTTAGGTATCCAACAAAGAAAAAATTATCTAATTTTCATCCAAACATTTCATAGAATTGTTTCTTGACATAAGCTTTACATTCCCAAACTTTCATGAAATACATATTGAGACCTTTCTCATTCCACATTTCCTATGGTGTCTTTGCAACATATTTGGAAGGTACTTAGATAAGTGTAAACAAAATGATTTCAAGAGCATGTCCCCGTAGGGAAATTAAAAAATCAACAAAACTAGTAATTGATCATACCATGTCAAAAAATGTGTGATTTCTTCTTTCTAGCACAACTTTGTGTTGTGATTTTCTAGGTGGAGTCAATTGTGACACAATACCAAAGTCTCTCAAAAGGGCCTTAAACTCTTGACTAAGGTATTCTCCACTACAATTGGATTGTATTTCTTTAATATTATTGCCAAGTTGGTTTTGTACTTCATTCATGAATTCCTTGAACTTTTCAAAGGATTCTGACTTATGGTTTGTTAGATACACATGCCTAAATCTACTGAATTCATCAGTAAATGTGATGAAGTATTTATATCCACCTCTAGCACTTGTGATAAAGGTCCACACACATCAGCATTATGAGTCCAAATAAGGCAGTCACTCTCTCACTATATCTAGTGAAAGTCTCTTTTTTCATCTTTCCCAGTTGACAAGATTCACATGTCACTATTGATTCAAAATCCAAAGAGTCCTAATGATCATCTTTATGGAGACTAGAAATGCACTTCTCATTTATGTCCCATAGACAGTAGTGCCAAAGATAAGTTTTTTTGTGTCATTAACTTTTAGTTTCTTGGTATATATGTAACATACATGTGTCTCAATATCTGATATATAAATCCCATAAGACATAGAGGCACTTCCATGAAATATCTCTGTAAAGGAATGGAAATTTGAGAATTTTTTTATTAACAATTCAAAACTATTCTTGTCCAATCAAGATAGAGAAATAATGTTTCTATTATGGTAGATACATAATAGAAATTCTCTAACTATATTCCAAGACCACTAGGCAGAGATAAATAGTAGGTCCATACAACAATGGTATCAACTCTTGCTCCATTTGCAACACGTAGTTGTGCCACTCCTTTCTTCAACGGTCTACTTCTTTCCATATCCTACTTATTTCATCATATGAGATATCCACATATAGAGTTTGATATCCATGATAAAGAAGTAAATAAGTTTATTTTTATAACATATATACCTGAAGTGGATATCTCTATCCCAAGCTTCTTATTCTAAAGTTCCTCAAGGTAGAGAGGGGACTTTTTCTTCCAATGTCTAGCCTTGTGACAATGGTAACAATGCCTACTTTGCCCACTCCTCATTTTGTAGAAGACTTTTGGCTAGCCTTAAAATCTTTCATGTCTTTGTCTTTCCCCTTCGACTTTCCCTTTCCTTTATTGACCATCAACACATATTTGGTCTTGTCTTTCATTTACACCTCAATTGTCCTCAACATACCAAGTAGTTCTATCAATGGATTGTCAAAATTGTTTCTTTTATAATTCATGACAAATTGTTTATATGAGTCTGAGAAAAAATGCAAGTTTACATATGTGGCAAACTCTTGGCATAAAATAAATATCATTCTTGATATATTATTATATACTAGCTTGAGTATATCAGGTCCAATTGAATCACTTATGCCATATTTCACTTAAATAACACCTTGAAGAAATCATACTTCTCTTGCCTTACTTGTTCTTAATACATGTTCCTCATATGTGTTATCATCTCAACAACAGACATGTTCTAATGTTGTTTCTGAATCTCATGATTCATGGAGCATATCATGAGGCATTTGATGTCCATGCTGTCATTTGAATGCTTCTTAGGAGTTTCCCTTTCTACCCTAGATGCATTTCGAGTTGGTTAAATAAGCACCCATGTGTCCCGGACATAGAGCTTCTGGTCATGTGTGAGAACAATTCTCAACGTCCTAAACTATTTGTGAAATTATTCCCATTTAGTTTTTATTTTTAAAGGAACAGTCGTATAGAAAAAGGATTGTTGCTAGTTTTCTCCATTGATCTACAAAGATGATATTTCTATGAGTCAATCTTTTTCTTTTAAAATTATATTAAATTTCGAAATTTGATTATTTGTAATTAATTTAACTATAAATAATTATGTTTCCTCTATTTTATTAAAACTAATAGGCCTTATATAAACTCAAAAGATTGCAGCAAGAAATCTTCTAGTGAGTCAAGATCTAAAATACATTAAGTCATGGCTCGACTATGGTTGACTATTCACAAATGAACTATTAAGGTAGGTGGCAATTAGCATTTTCCTCATATTCCATTCTTGGATAGATGGTTGCACAACTCTGTGCTAATAAATAATCATATGAAATATATGCCATGTTTATGCTTCACGTACTTAATCTCATTAATATCACCTAGTCAAGTCCAACTCGAGGCCAATACCATAAGATATGCACCCTACTGTGTAGACTGACATACTTATTATCACACTTCCCTAAGGTAGATGGCACCCACACTTAGGTTGCCCACACTTAGAGTGCCCACACTTAGGCAAACAAGGTTTTCATATGTATTGCACTTAGAAGGCATCTTCAAAATTGATTTTATATTAAGGGGTTATATATATACCCAATAACCATTACATATAAATTATTATATATATCATATATTATGCCAATAATTGCATGCAATATTACATGATATGAAAATTAGTACAAGATCGTTCCAACAAGTGTTATATAAAAACAACCAATACATTCACATCCAATGTAGCCCTTATTCTGTCCTTTTAAGGATTCTGGTCACCTTATTGGACAAGGCACTCGGTTGATTAAAATTTCATATTTTGGGATATACCCTTTAAAGGGTTTCAAGTTCTCTGATTAGGAAAGCCATTCAGTCAATTGGTGGTCCCTGTTTAGGGTAGTTCTTGTATTGTTGATTGGTTTATTGTCTCCTCTTGAAAATGCACCCTACAAGGACCATCCTCTTAGACATGGCCTTCTGATCATCTCCTCATCTCCACCATGGTCCATCAGTGATGTCTTTACTTCATCATGGTTTAATTTTAGCAATTGAAGTTGCATGGAGAATGAGTAGGAAAAGGAATAACATTCAATCCGTATACATGTTACATATCTTTTGATAAAAAATAAAACATAGACATTATAGTTGGCTGAACATGATACCCAAATGTTGAACAGTTGACTGATTCAGTCTCCTCAAATTCCTATCAACTGAACAAGATTGGGTCAGTCTAGATATGAATCTCATTTGGTTTTCAAATTGAAAACTTCCTCATTGAATTCCAATCGGCCGACTAGGTTTCCCAATAGGACAATTGGGCCAGTTGAGTGCAAAATTCAGTCACACAATGGACAATTAATTGGTCCACTAGCCCAACCAATCTGATGATTTGATTGGAAATTGTAGTCACTCGACTAGATAGGAAATTAGTCTATTTATGATTCAGAACAATTATAATCATATGTTTGATTACGATCTTCCATTCCCTTATACATCCTTATTTGTGTGACCCAGTAAGTTCTTGATTAAGGTTAGCGGTAATGTTCAAAACCACACAAGTAAAGATTGGTGTCTAGACACACCTCATTTCCACCCAAGTGATAGGAATAAGTTGGAGAACAACTTCAACATGTAACATGACCAATGTTACCCTAACTGTATGATCCCTTTATCACAAATATATATATTAAAATTGGGGCATGAAATGTCATCCTCTTATTATTTGATAAGTGTTTCTTGAACTAGAATAGATTATTTGTGATATTATGAGCTCAATATCATATATTGACTCACACAAGCATTACCATCCATTCGATAGTCTCTCTTACCAAGTGATTGGGATATCACTCCAAGAGAGGGAAAAATTCCATATACATCATTCACAGACATCTCCATGTTTCACATTGCACCCAATCACAACCATGTTTGAACCTTTATTTTGAGCATGTTGGGTTAGTGGACAAAGCACACAATACTACATGTGATTACTACAATGACTTTTGTTCTAAGGATCAATGTCACCATTGTCACATTGAAATATAACTCTAAGATGTCATTACATGACTTCTATGTATCAATCTAAATATGGGTCAATCTAGTACAACTTGTTCTCTAACGAGTATCCATGTATCTGAGTTGATGTCCAATATCATGAATAAGGATACATAGTCATCACTCACCATACAAGCTAGTTTTGTGTATTATTGTTGTCCTATAATATCTAAAATAATAAGTTATTACTGACATACTAAGAATGAATACTCTAACTATATATATGATCTCATGTTTAGGTGTTGAAATCAAACCATATGTTATTTTGTCAAAACATTCTTAGGTCAATATGAGGCCTATTCATAAACTTAATGCTAAAAAAACATCATAAGTTTAAGTGACCTTTATTAGTAATCAAATGATGTTCAAAGTATCAATATTAAAATTATCTTAGGGAATAAATCCAACAAAGAAAATGATATTTTTCCCTTCCATATGTTTCTCATTGGATGGATGTAGCCTCATAGAGTAATACAATAATTTCATTGCCATACATGGGGGTGGGGAAGAACAGTAGTGCTTCTATAAAAATGATTTTGGTGTTTACATTTAGATGTAAAAGCATAACATATTGAGGAGTATTTTGGGGACTTTCAATATGCATAAAACACTACATAAATTCTATCCTTTTAGGGTTACATGCTTATCAAATTACCATATTTTTGAAATATTATTCTATCATGTCAATATATATATATATATATATATATATATATATATATATATATATATATATGTGTGTGTGTGTTTGTTTTTATACGTCTTAATTTTTGTGAAGGTGACCAAGTAAATGGAATTGTAAGTTCAAACACCATAGCTATTTTCTAACACGAAAGTAAACAACTCACATGAATCTCCAAATTCAAAAGACAATACAATCCCAAATAAGGATATAGGAGCAAAGTCATTCACTAATGAGAAAAGATCGATACATTCCTTGTTCATTATTAGGAAAGATAAAAACTACTAATGAGATATGGTAATAGTATTAGTTTTGAGATACTAATAGTTTCAACATCTAGACATCCTATGTATCATCCAAATATGTCCATAACACATGCCACTATGCCTAGAAAGGCAATGTTCATGTGGTGGTAGGTTTGAGCCTTGCATAATTATTCCCGCCATCTAAGAACCCATAGTCCTGCCATAGCCCGCTTACAAGAGATCCTATGTGGTGGGGTTTGGATCCATTGGGCATAATCAGGAGGAGAAAATCACAAGCCCTACTGGTTCTTCCATGGCCAATAGATCCAAGAACTACTTGGTGTTGATGCTTTTAAAAGAGAAAAAATTGTTCATTTGTTAGTTATTTTTGTACCCATATTTTTTGGCATTTCCAAATCAAGGCCAGCCACTTAATATTCAAGGAGGTATATATCCTTAAAATTCCAAAATTTAGATTTACATTGCAAATGTTGTACTAAATAATCTACTAATATACATATTGACAACATATATATCAAAATGATCAGAAGAAGAGTAGGATCTGAATAAAATAGCCTCAACAAGTGGTTCACTCTCTAATGAAAAGCATTTGTTTCTATTCCTTCAATTATTTGAATTAAAAATATCACCCTAAGTCTTAGTTTATAAATTTCTAAAACTTGTAAATATTTACATTGTGTTTCTTGCATTAGTAATGAAGAGATTTTCTTACAAATAAGATATATATAGTAGATGCATGATTAGCTTGATTGTGTCTTCAATCAGTGTTTCCCATTATGTAGGTATGCTACTATGGTCATCTTAGGAATGGTCTCAACCCTAGGTCATATCTAGATTAATCCACTGACCTTGGTAAATCGAAAAACCCTAGAAAAGGTTTTGAAAAAATAATAGCACTTTTAGTGACTTCTTATACATGCAAATTCTAGTGTTTGATTGGATACTATGATTGGATAAAGTTTGTATCAAATGATATACGCTAGTTCTTTATGAATAATCACATTAATTGTTATTTTAGATTCTTGAAATTCTCCAAATGTTTGATCAACATGATACATGCTTTGGATGATATTATTTCTTGCAAATTATAAGGTCATGTGTGTGTCATTAATGAATAATAATAAAACTCAGTAATCAATAGCTCATGAGGTTATTTTAGGGAAGAAACCCACTTCCAAGATATAATATAGTATAATCACGAAGAGGGTGTCCAAAACCCAATGTGAATTGAGTGAAAGAGTATGATGATGAGATAAACGACAACGATCCTAATGATAGGAAATACATATTGTAATCCATTTACCGATCAATTGTTGGTCAAGTGAGATGAGAAATATTAGGGGTTGAGATGAGATAATAATCTGAAGCTTCCTATCTGTGATTACTTAACTTTTAGTTGACACATAAGTTGCTAAGAATATATGTATACATTTTGGTTGAACCCATGTACATAGTATAACAAAATACTAAGTACATTATGTTTGTATTGTTTTAGATTAAGAATTCTGACATGAAGTTGTGGTCAAGCTTGTAAGAAAAAAGACTAATGCTCAAAATGAACAAGGGGGATTTATCTAGTTAAATTTATGTTTGTATTTTTCATGAACCTTATCTTTTCCCAAATCCCATACTCTTATAATTCCTTTTAGGATATGTATCCTTCCTTTTGTGTTTATAATAAATTAGTTTGAAATTATTAATCACTATGAGTTTTTTAATTAAATGTGGATCCTTGAAAATATATGGATAACATCTCTTGCTTGTTCATCCAGCAATATTGGGGATAATGTGAGGATGCAATTTCAACAAGTGCCTTTTCTAGAAAAAAAATTGGTATTTATATTTCTATGAGCATATATAACAATAAATAGGGAATACCCAAGTAGGTATGAAAATGCTACATAAACTCAATTTTAATAGGGTTACATGCTTATAAATTTACCAGTACCATCTTTTAGAAACCTTATTCTATCATGTGGGCATATCTATGTGTTTGTTTGTTTTTCTCTTCATTTTTGTACAACCAAGCATTTAAAAGGAAATTTTAAGTCTAAAAATTATAGTTTATCTAATAACTAAAGTAGGAAATTCAAATGAGGCTCCAAATTTAAAAGAAAATAAAATCTCAAATATTGTTAGAAGAAGAATCAATCATTAATGAGAAACTACTAATGCATTTACTATTATTTGATAGGGAAGATAAAATACTTCTAATGGTGTATGCTAAAAATATTACTTTCCAATCCTATACTAGTTCTCAAAGTAAACCATCCCCCAACACCCCCACGTATGCAATGTTCATGTGTGTGGTTGGTTCAAACCTTCCATAATTGACCGGATCAGCTAAAAACCCATCACTATGCCCTAGCTCTCTGACAAGAGCACTAATGTGGCCATTGGGGTTGAGATTTCCAGTGGAGAACTAGGAAGAGAACCCATCCTTGCATCTAACTTCGTCCATGAGTACCAAGAGATGCAACATGGAGGCACCAATATGGTGGATATTTGTGGAGCATAAGCTATAGTCCAGTGAACTTGTTGTCCTAGCTAAACTCCAAAGCATGTTGGTTGCAAACCTAGTTGGTTGTGATGTAGTCAAGGTATTGGTTGTATGTGGTTTCGTTGTACAATCCTAAAGCATCCAACAAGAGCTCATCTTGGTACCCAATGTATGAGCAGTAGAAAGGGCAGGAAAGATTCTATGGTCCCCAGTACTTTTTATTGAATGCAAAGAGTTGGTGATTGTGGGACATATAACGCAATAAGGATGAATTATATATAAGATTTGATTGTGGGAATATCATGCATATTTTGATACATATCTTGTTCATTGTAGGGAAGTCAGAGTATGACTATTATCACATATTCATAACCTATACTAAATAATTACCAACTACATAATGACTCTTCCAATAAACCCTAGTCTCATCAGGCATTTTCCATAACAACCACCAGTTCCCCTATGGATTCAATGTTCAATTTGATTGCATGTTCGAGCCTGAAAGAACCAGTTCAATCATTTGAGAACCCATCATCATGCCAGATCTGCTGATAAGAGAACCTATGTGGTTGTTGGGGTTGGGATCTACAATGTAGAACTCGGAGAAGATCCCAACCTTGCATCCGCAAACAACTGAGTATTGCAAATTAAAGAGATGGTCTACTATATGCTTGCCCTAAAATGGAATATCATTTAGGGCTATACTCGAGTTTGGTTGAGAAAATTAAGTGGATTCAAGGTATTAGATTGAATGGTTTTAAGATGAGTGGTTAGATTACCCAAATAAAAAAGTGTATATTCTTTTCAGTGAGCCCATGAATAGGAACTTCTTCGTAAATGTGATTGGCCTACAATATTTACCATGATGGAGGACTTGTTAGTAAGTTTCCCTAGGTTATTGGTGAGTGAGGACAAAGACTGAGACTCGTGTTAGTAAGTGGATCCCATCAACATTGTTGGAAACCTTCTATTGCAATGGGCTTTAAAAACAATGAGTGAGTTAAATATTACTATCTAGAATCCCACTTCTAGTTATAGTTTTACAAATGAAATTGTTTTATCAACTCAAGTAACTATATCATGACTCTCAAGTATATGTGACCAGAATAGTTAGATCAAGATCATCAAAAGAGGAACATAGTTAGTTTGTTAGTTATTTGAAGTTCATTCTCGTATTTCTCTTGATTCTTGTAACATTAAGTTTCTACAAGGCCATTCCAAGTTCGGTCACTTCAATTATTTCATATAAGGAAAGTATCACTTTACTTGAGGCCCCAAACTCTAAATAAAACGCAGTCCCAAGTAAGCTTAGGAGAAAAATCATTCATTGACGACAAAATAATGACACATTTTCCTTATGTATGTTTCTTATTGGATCAATGCCTCTATCATAAACTACTATTCTCATTGTCATGTGTAATGGTTGGGAAATAGAGTAGTTTTTCTCCCAAAAAGGCATTGGTGTTTATACTTCTATATACAAATATAACATGTTGAAGAATATTCCAGAGAATCTCAATTATATGTTAAAGAACTTCATAAATTTTATCTTTTTAGAGTGACATGCCTATAAAATTACGATCTTCATGAAACATTATTCTATATATCATATGGGCATATCTATGAGTTTGTTTTTGTGACGATGAGCACATAAAAGGCAATTCTTCGATCAAACACATTTGTTTTCTAATAATAAAACAGTAATGCTACCCACAAGGGGAGTGTTGTTGTGGAAGGAAAAGCCAATTAATAATAATAAAGAAGAAAAAGAATGAGAATTTATTTTTCTCATAACTTTCAAGTCATGTCTGAATCTTTTATCGAGATAAAAAGCATTAGTCTTTTTAAAAAAATACTTTCTAATAAGACCATTGATACTTTGGAGCAATAACAATATAAAAAAAGTATAAAAAAATCAGAGAGAAGTATAAAAAAGAGAAAAATAGTAAATAAAGATGAGGGGAAGTAGATAAAGGAGAGGAGAGGAGTAAAAAAGATACAAAGGAAGTATAAAATAAGGAAAGAAAAAAATTAATATCATACCCCAAAGTGGGGGTAATATAATCCAGAATACAGGTATTGTGCCCCAAATTTGGGTATTGTATTAAAAAACATAGGTATTATACTTCGATAGATAAAACAAGAGAGGTATAATATTTGTATTCTGAATTACAAAACTTATATTTTAGGGTACAATATCTGTGTTTGGGGTATAGAACTCGTACTTTTGGGTACAAATACCTATATTTTCATATACATTACTCTCATTTTTTTTGGGTACAAGTATTTTGAGGTACGGTGCCATATTTTATTGTACATTACTCCTATTTTAGGAGTACAATAGAAATGTTCACTTGCTGATCCATAACATGGGCACTTTAGCCCAAAACACAGTAAATATATTTCTCCGATATTATTTTTTCTCCAAAGTATGTCAACATTAGTGTTATTGAAAAAAATTACAAAAAATCCGATATTTTATATTTTGAAACATTTTAGTTAAAAGTTATGAGTAAAATAATTTTATACTTGACTTATTTTTATACTATTCACATATTATTTTTACTTCAAAATATGTAAATATTAATCTTGTTGGAAAGTTGTAAGAAATTAATGCCTTTTATTTCGGCTAAAAAATTGTTATGAATTGAAAGTTATGAGTAAAAGATTTTTTTCTTTTATCTACTTTCCTCATTATTGAGTAGTCGATACCCAATCCCATGATGTCGGTGGGCGGACAGGGATGCCACGAGTTTTTCACAAAAAGGTAGACAATTCTCTTAGCCTCTAAATACGAAAGAAAACACAATCTCAAATAATGATATTGGAGAAAAGTAATTAAGTAATGAGAAATTATGTATAAATTTGTTGCTCATAAGTAGGAAAGAGAATACTGCTAATAGCATGTAGTGAAAATGCTAGTAACCGGATCCAAATCTCTTGTGACTATTCTTTGTGCCCATGTGTGTGACGTCCCCGGATTTTCACCTTCTCCAAACCCTATTGGGAATGAGATGTCAGAATCCGAAGACATCATCCAATCATATCAGAAAGCGATGCGGAAGCATAATACACATACATGAACATACAACCATAACATTCTCAACATTCAACATGTAAATTTATACGACAGGAATTATTACACAATGATTTACAATTACATATTGAATGAAAATTCTACAAGTCTAAACATGTATGCTAACAGGATCTTAGACAATAGGTACAACCTATACAACTTGCTCACATCTTATTATTTTATCCCATTCCAGCTCTGGACCTAGAAAATACGAGAAACAAAAACATCAACAAAAGTTGGTACGTGGAATTAAAAGCTATACTATGCTGGCATATAAAATACTCAAAATTGAAGAAAGAGAAAGGAAACGTTATTTAAAGGTGGAAAATCAGGTAATCCCAAGTTATTAATCATATTTCAATGGACATGTATTACTATGGTGGACTTAGCACAAACATAAATATTGGGCCCCATCCCTGCGTACCTTGTACCATTAGGGATCTCCCCGCTTACCTTGTACCATTAGGGAGGTGCTAGTCAACATTAATACTTTCCCTCTCTAATAGGGAGATTAATGAACCATCAGTAACTACATTCCATTTTCTTTCTTTAGTGTTCTTATTGTTCAAGGCGGAAATGTCAATACATATAGATCTACATCCAACAATGTATTTCAAGTACAAGCAAGCAAGTACATATATTTAACATCCAGCAAATCTAGTCATATAATTATATCCACGTACCTGAGTTCAGAGATTTCTTATACATCCATGGTCGTCTAGATAATCTGGTCATAACCTGATCAAGACAAGATCATATACTATCATCAGATTCTAATCATCTTAACCCTAGTCGTTTTCATTAGGGTTTATATTATCTCATTAGGATATTCCAACGTTTACTTGCATTATTGTCTTATATTTATCTTACTGATGTCATTTTCCATATTTTGATCCATTATCTAAACATTAGGTTCCATATCCTTTTTGTGCACATATTAACCCTAGTTTATATATATTATTCAATTTAGGGTTACAACCCATGTATTAAGGGTTATCTTCATATAACATGAATTCTATGCATATAACTGATCTAATATTTATATATTATGTTCCAGTTACAGATATGAGGGTTTTCTGTAAATCTCATCATTTATTGAGCATGTATGCATTAATTGCATTATCTTGAGTGTTATTAGCCCTAATTATCCATATTAATCAAATTATAGGTTTTATTGCAACAACATGACCATATCTGACATCATATGAACTATAAACATGATTATAGACATATTGACATTTTTCCATAATTTTATATCATCATTTGATATTTATTATCCACTAAACAAGCATTACACTTCTTTCATGATATCACTGAGATTTGAGCATCAAAAGCCTGATATTATAGTTCCAGGTTGTTCTACGCATTTTTCTGAGAATTTTGGTATATTATTTGTATTTTTCTGACAACGGAGCTAATTACTAGGAATTTTGCAAGATCTGACAATTTTGAAGGAAATACCTTTTTCAGGCCAATTGGCCTCCGCCACGTGTCCAGTGGGGTCGGCGCTTCCCTTTGCTGGATGTGGGCCGGTTCAATCTGGTTTACGGGTGGTTTATGGCCGGTTCAGGGTTCTCGACCTGGTTCATTCTTTGTTCTGCTTCTTTCTCAACCTGAACCGCCTTCTCCCTGTGTGTGATCCCCCGATCGCGTTTCACACACCTGCCGCTGCGAGGTCCTCGTGTCCGTCAGGAAAGGGTCGTAGCTCCAAGGTCCTTCACCCAGCTACTAGGAGAAATCAATGGCTTCCCTTCTACTCGTTCTCTCTAGAGGCTTATCCGCAGCGGATCTATCCCTACCCCGACCATCTCAAATATGTAGGGATCATGCAGCCGTCTGCTCGCGAGCTCTGCCGTGTGCGCCCCGACCTGGGCGTGAAACCGCCGCCTACCCGTTCTCCATTCGACACCTCTGTGAGTGGCTTGCATCCTCCCAGTCTAGGGTGTCGTCCTAGATTCTTAAGAGCCGCACAATCGGGATGGCTTCTTTGGATCGATCAGGATTATTGAAGGATGCTTGGTCTCCCTTTGCTCATGCTTCAGGCCGCTGTGATGCCTCATCTGCATCACCGATCCCCAGTTGCTTCCGCCTGACGATCACCTCCTCCACTGAGATCGGCCTATCGGCAAGTCGTCCATGGTATCCTCCTTCTTCTGTCATCAGGCCTCCATTGCCAAGTTGTAGCTTTGCTGGCGGCAAGGGATAAAGGAGGAGGAAGAGGTGGTCGAGGGTAATGATCTCCCTCACGACCTGGAACCCGATTCGGGACTCAGTCCTGGACGCAGATTGGAGCAAGGTCTCAGCAGCTAAAGAGGGATCCAAGGCTCAAGGACGACTCCATCTGGGAGCCATGGCGGAGAGCTCTGGCGAGGAAAGGAGGTGTCTTGGGGATAGAGGCGCCAGATATCATGGATCTAGCCTAGGCTGGAGATCCCACTCTAGCTTGCGATCCCTCTAGGATCGGTGGGGTGATCTACGACCAAGTCAAGTTTTCTGTTCCATCCTTTTCGGAGGTGGGAGTTGATCTAGGAGCAACAGGATGATCATCTAAGGGTTTAAGCATCTACATCACGGATCCTTGGTGTCCGCTAGCGCTAGGCAGCGTGACAAATATTTTTCGCATGCATAACTACTAAATAACCAAACGACAAAGTTTGACACATTAATATCATCAATTTCCTCAATTTCAATTGACTATATCTCCTTGTTGCAATCTCCAAACGTCCTGAAATTTTAGAGGTAAGCTTGCAATATTCCAAGTCATATTATTCCAAGTTTTGGGGCTCAGGGTCCATTGTTTGGTCATGTAACATAATTCTTCAAACAACCCATGAATAGGTGTATAAAGCTTGAACTCAATTCATATAATCATCAAACCTTGATCTTACACGTCTAAAACACTTGCTACGATACTATCATACCTCAAGGCTCATTAATTGGCCACATGGGTTTGCCGTGAATACTAACTAGAACTTTTGGCATCATAAGTACCCAAATCGGTGAATAAAAAGATATTCATTGTAATTGAACTAAATTATATCTAATAATCATTCACGATCTTCTAATTCTATGTGTGGTGTCAAAACCCTAAAATCCGGGTTATCACATTCACCCCACCTTATTTGGAATTTCGTCCTCGAAATTCAACTAATCTCATCCTTAAGAGACTATTTAGGAGTTCAACTTCATATACATCATCATTGCTTAGGTTCTAAGACCACCATAGTTGCGTGCACTCTAAGTTGTCAGCTTAGGGTCTAGAGATTCTTGGGTGTGTCCACCCACCTTATATATATAGAAGCATCACTTAAAGTCTTAGCCATAACATGATGTTATGATATCTTAGGGTTACATCACCTCTAAGGGTACAAGTTTTGTTCATACTTTTAATGTTCATGAGGAATTTGTTCAGATGCCATGATATTCAGATCATTCAAATCTAACATTATTAATATCTTACAATGATTTCACCATTAGAGGAGATTTATCTTCATCCTTGATATTAGAATTTTTCTACTTAAGAAGGGCTTATGTAAGATGTTTGACCATTAGGGTTTCACCCTATGGTGTGATATTCATACTCAACTTAGAAGCATACACTGAGAAAGATCAAAGTTACAAACTGTATTTCTGATCATATATCCTATGATCCAAAACTATCTTTATATCAAGTTCATGAGTTCAAATTTTTATGTCTTGCATGTATTATGGGGAGGGAAAAAGAGAATATACTAAGTTTATCCCATGATATCAGCATCATATATTTCATGTTCCATATGAAGGGGAAAAGAACATTTTAAATTCAAACTTATCATGATTTCAAACCTGGGTGCTACATGTATGATATAGGGGGAAAAATATAGAATAGGTCAAGCTTATACAAGTGACTCCTCATATATAAATCATCTATATAGCTCAAGTGAGGTTTCTATCATCTTATATTAAGAAAGAGAAGAAGAAGGGAGAACATGTATTTCGAGTATCTTTTGCACAAAGCATCATACTCTCATAATCAGAGTTCATATATTACCTCACTTGCAACTAATGATGAGATTAATAAAATATGTCACTCCAGCTAGGACCTAACTCAGCCAAAGGATTGACTTTATCATATGGGTCATCTACCCATCCTTTTCTTTTACCCAATTCTCACATATAGATTTGAATCATGCATAAGGACTCAACTCAACACTCGAGAGTAATCTAGTGTAGGATTTTTTTTTTTACACATATCTCATATATTAGAGGCTAGGTCCTATGACCTTCTCCCTGTGCGTCTTACTTTTTCTAGAGTTCACCACATATATCATCCTACCACTAGACGTCCTCCTTGTATATGAGCTTGAGGCTCATGCACACCCATCTCTATCTTAACTTAGCTTATCTTAAGTAAGAAAAAGGAATGTACTTTCCTCATCAAGATTTTCCATAAATTCTACAAAATTGGATTCAACTAATATTCAATTTAAACCTTTATAAGGAAACTCATACTATCAGAGATCAAACTTAGATAAGATTGCACATGCTTATTTCAACTATCATTCTACCATCCACCCCATGTATCACAAATCTTGATAAGGCCCTAGACATCTAATATAGACTATTCTCTCTTCTAGACTGATGTCACTCCCTTTCACTTAGGTTGCACAAGCACTAATTACTCTCCTGTGTGAGGGACACATTTTCATATTTACATATATTCAATAAAATATTATATAGTTTTTCTCCGAGAAAGAAGACGTCAGAGAAATCTATCGAGGCTCGAGCCGATTGGAAAACAAAACCAAATCAGTAAACTCGAGTGTCCCACACACAGTAGATAGTCCAGTGCCATGTCACCTAGTGAAATGGTGAGAACATGGTGTAGATTAGTGTAGCTACCCAATACATATGAGCTCTATATGGAAAGGGTTTCACATACTTATCTAAACCTAGTTCTCGAACATCTAGGTTCTAACCTAGAGGCTAAGTCAAACCTTATTCCTATAGAACAACTTACTAATTTTCTAGGATTTAAGGTGAAATGTGAGGCTTAGTTTATATGTTTCATGGTGAGCAATTGTTAGGTGTAGCTATTGTTCATGCTCTGATACCAACTGTGACGTCCCCGGATTTTCACCTTCTCCAAACCCTATTGGGAATGAGATGTCAGAATCCGAAGACATCATCCAATCATATCAGAAAGCGATGCGGAAGCATAATACACATACATGAACATACAACCATAACATTCTCAACATTCAACATGTAAATTTATACGACAGGAATTATTACACAATGATTTACAATTACATATTGAATGAAAATTCTACAAGTCTAAACATGTATGCTAACAGGATCTTAGACAATAGGTACAACCTATACAACTTGCTCACATCTTATTATTTTATCCCATTCCAGCTCTGGACCTAGAAAATACGAGAAACAAAAACATCAACAAAAGTTGGTACGTGGAATTAAAAGCTATACTATGCTGGCATATAAAATACTCAAAATTGAAGAAAGAGAAAGGAAACGTTATTTAAAGGTGGAAAATTAGGTAATCCCAAGTTATTAATCATATTTCAATGGACATGTATTACTACGGTGGACTTAGCACAAACATAAATATTGGGCCCCATCCCTGCGTACCTTGTACCATTAGGGATCTCCCCGCGTACCTTGTACCATTAGGGAGGTGCTAGTCAACATTAATACTTTCCCTCTCTAATAGGGAGATTAATGAACCATCAGTAACTACATTCCATTTTCTTTCTTTAGTGTTCTTATTGTTCAAGGCGGAAATGTCAATACATATAGATCTACATCCAACAATGTATTTCAAGTACAAGCAAGCAAGTACATATATTTAACATCCAGCAAATCTAGTCATATAATTATATCCACGTACCTGAGTTCAGAGATTTTTCTTATACATCCATGGTCGTCTAGATAATCTGGTCATAACCTGATCAAGACAAGATCATATACTATCATCAGATTCTAATCATCTTAACCCTAGTCATTTTCATTAGGGTTTATATTATCTCATTAGGATATTCCAACGTTTACTTGCATTATTGTCTTATATTTATCTTACTGATGTCATTTTCCAGATTTTGATCCATTATCTAAACATTAGGTTCCATATCCTTTTTGTGCACATATTAACCCTAGTTTATATATATTATTCAATTTAGGGTTACAACCCATGTATTAAGGGTTATCTTTATATAACATGAATTCTATGCATATAACTGATCTAATATTTATATATTATGTTCCAGTTACAGATATGAGGGTTTTCTGTAAATCTCATCATTTATTGAGCATGTATGCATTAATTGCATTATCTTGAGTGTTATTAGCCCTAATTATCCATATTAATCAAATTATAGGTTTTATTGCAACAACATGACCATATCTGACATCATATGAACTATAAACACGATTATAGACATATTGACATTTTTCCATAATTTTATATCATCATTTGATATTTATTATCCACTAAACAAGCATTACACTTCTTTCATGATATCACTGAGATTTGAGCATCAAAAGCCTGATATTATAGTTCCAGGTTGTTCTACGCATTTTTCTGAGAATTTTGGTATATTATTTGTATTTTTCTGACAACGGAGCTAATTACTAGGAATTTTGCAAGATCTGACAATTTTGAAGGAAATACCTTTTTCCGGCCAATTGGCCTCCGCCACGTGTCTAGTGGGGTCGGCGCTTCCCTTTGCTGGATGTGGGCCGGTTCAATCTGGTTTACGGGTGGTTTATGGCCGGTTCAGGGTTCTCGACCTGGTTCATTCTTTGTTCTGCTTCTTTCTCAACCTGAACCGCCTTCTCCCTGTGTGTGATCCCCCGATCGCGTTTCACACACCTGCCGCTGCGAGGTCCTCGTGTCCGTCAGGAAAGGGTCGTAGCTCCAAGGTCCTTCACCCAGCTACTAGGAGAAATCAATGGCTTCCCTTCTACTCGTTCTCTCTAGAGGCTTATCCGCAGCGGATCTATCCCTACCCCGACCATCTCAAATATGTAGGGATCCTGCAGCCGTCTGCTCGCGAGCTCTGCCGTGTGCGCCCCGACCTGGGCGTGAAACCGCCGCCTGCCCGTTCTCCATTCGACACCTCTGTGAGCGGCTTGCATCCTCCCAGTGTAGGGTGTCGTCCTAGATTCTTAAGAGCCGCACAATCGGGATGGCTTCTTTGGATCGATCAGGATTATTGAAGGATGCTTGGTCTCCCTTTGCTCATGCTTCAGGCCGCTGTGATGCCTCATCTGCATCACCGATCCCCAGTTGCTTCCGCCTGACGATCACCTCCTCCGCTGAGATCGGCCTATCGGCAAGTCGTCCATGGTCTCCTCCTTCTTCTGTCATCAGGCCTCCATCGCCAAGTTGTAGCTTTGCTGGCGGCAAGGGATAAAGGAGGAGGAAGAGGTGGTCGAGGGTAATGATCTCCCTCACGCCCTGGAACCCGATGCGGGACTCAGTCCTGGACGCAGATTGGAGCAAGGTCTCAGCAGCTAAAGAGGGATCCAAGGCTCAAGGACGACTCCATCTGGGAGCCATGGCGGAGAGCTCTGGCGAGGAAAGGAGGTGTCTTGGGGATAGAGGCGCCAGATATCGTGGATCTAGCCCAGGCTGGAGATCCCACTCTAGCTTGCGATCCCTCTAGGATCAGTGGGGTGATCTACGACCAAGTCAAGTTTTCTGTTCCATCCTTTTCGGAGGTGGGAGTTGATCTAGGAGCAACAGGATGATCATCTAAGGGTTTAAGCATCTACATCACGGATCCTTGGTGTCCGCTAGCGCTAGGCAGCGTGACAAATATTTTTCGCATGCATAACTACTAAATAACCAAACGGCAAAGTTTGACACATTAATATCATCAATGTCCTCAATTTCAATTGACTATATCTCCTTGTTGCAATCTCCAAACGTCCTGAAATTTTAGAGGTAAGCTTGCAATATTCCAAGTCATATTATTCCAAGTTTTGGGGCTCAGGGTCCATTGTTTGGTCATGTAACAGAATTCTTCAAACAACCCATGAATAGGTGTATAAAGCTTGAACTCAATTCATATAATCATCAAACCTTGATCTTACACGTCTAAAACACTTGCTACGATACTATCAATCTATCATACCTCAAGGCTCATTAATTGGCCACATGGGTTTGCCGTGAATACTAACTAGAACTTTTGGCATCATAAGTACCCAAATCGGTGAATAAAAAGATATTCATTGTAATTGAACTAAATTATATCTAATAATCATTCACGATCTTCTAATTCTATGTGTGGTGTCAAAACCCTAAAATCCGGGTTATCACAATGTGTGTGTCTAAAAGATCTCATATGTGGACTTGTAGGGTCCATGGGGAAGTATACGACTGTTATTCAGCAGGGACAGTATGCAGCATAGAGGATTTGATCCCTAGTAACGGAGCATATACTCTTTTCCACATCCAGCCATCCTCCGTCTCATCAAATTGCGGCCATAACACCCGCCAGCGCCCCTACAAATGCAGCGTTCATGTAGGTGGCAGGTTCGAGCCTTGCAGAATTGGTCCGATCATCCGAAAACCCATCGTCCTGGCCTGGCCCGCCGACAAGAGCACCAATGTGGTCGTTAGGGTTGGGATCTGCGGTGGAGAACCAGGAGGAGAACCCATCCTTGCATCCGACCTTAGCCGGGTGTGCCAAGAGAGACGGGATGGAGGCACCACGATGGTGGATATGTCGTGGGTAGTTGCTGCCAAAGCCAACCATGTAGGACATCTGTTTGGGGTTATTCCCGAGAACATAGTCGACCTGTGCCTTGGCCAAGGCCGTCAGCTGGGACGTCTGGATGGTCGTCGACCCGCACTGAATGGTACCTTGGTTCTGCTGTAGCGCGGCGGAGTAGTATAGGAGGAGGAGCGCCGCGCCGGACGCGTACTGGATGTTGGCGCTGTCGCGGGTGTACAGAAGCCTTCCGGGCGTAATCTGGATTTTGGTTGACCCGCTGCCGGGTGTCATGGAGCACATGAACGCGTCGGCGTCGGACTTGAACTTGGAGAGACCTGTCTTCCCAGCGAGGTATTCCTTTGCGAGCAGGACCTGTACTCCGGCGAACTTGTTGTCCCAGCTAAACTCTGACGCCGGCTGGCTCCACCCCTGGTTGGTTGTGATGTAGTCGAGGTACTGGCTTTCTCCCGTCGCCTTGTACAACCATGCAGCAGCCCACAAGAGCTCGTCCTGGTAGCCCGAGAAAGAGCAGTAGAAAGGGCAGGAGAGCTTGTATGATCCCCTATACTTGTCAGCGAATGCAAAGAGCTGGTGGTTGTGGGACATATCATATGAAACATAACATCTGATTAGTCATCGTCGGCATTTTACAGTATAAACGTAAAATCAATACCGCAAACCCCTACCGATTCCGATGCGGCCAATAGGTCCGAGGAGTACTTGGAGTCCGCGGTTCTGAAAGCGATGGAAGCGGAGGCGAGAGCCGCCGCTGCATCTGCGGCGGCCTCGGATCCCGGTGAGGAATCCGTGATCTTGTATATCGTCCTTGGCGTGTCCATGTCCTCTGGTCGCTCCCAGCAGTTGTGATCGGAGTTTCCGTCCCCAACCTGCGTGTAGAACACGGTCGGGGCGGTGTGCGCTTTTAGCAAGAAGTCCGTCCCCCACTGGATCGCCGCGAGCAGCTGGTCGGTCTGTTGGGCAGACGATATCCGCTCAGCGTGTTCCACGGCAGCCCAGCTGAGCAGGCTTGTAGCGAAGGACATTGTCCAGCCGAATTTAACGTTGTCCCCGGCGTCAAAATAGCCACCCACGAGGTCCACCTGCGCGCACATCAATCGTTCACTAAGTAAATCGCCCGATGGTATTAATAGGATTGCTTTCGTTATATAAACAACATAGAAAATAAAATGAAGAAAATGGAACATTCGGTGAAGACAAACAAAAACTATCATATTGCTACAATGCATGCTGAATATGTGGATCCAACGTTACATTTTCCGGCGTTCCGTCGGAGATACCAGAGTCAGCCCTCCACTTAACCCTCTGGTCTGCCGGCAACTTCCCGGAGCGCTGCCCTTCGAAGAACATGATGGCTTTGGAGAGTGCATCTCCATAGTCGAACTGTGATGATGAAGCTGCCGTCGTATGATTTCCCGGAGCCAGCCGCCCTGCATGCACAAACTCTCCGATGCACATAAGAGTCAGCGAGAGGAGTACCGCCATTTTCTGATGAACCCTAGCCATGAATTCGATAGATAGGTGTTGTTGGATATTAACTTGCACCTTGATGAGAAAAATACTCAAAACCAAACTCAGGATTGCGAAACTTGATTTCTAGTCAGTTTTTTGTTTTCATCAAGCAAGCTCTACGCATGGCATTTATAGGTCTGAGATGTGTGTGCGCATGAAATAAAAAATGTAGTATTCTACAGATCGTTTTTGACGGATCGAAATCCGTATATATATTGAATGTTTACACATATTTACTGTTTTGATATGTTTCCTTTTTCTTTATTACTGTTTCTTTCTATACTTTCAATTTTCACAAAATGCTGCCATATTAAGCATTGACGGACCAGGGTAAATATAATTGAATTCTTTCTATATAACACACTCACCTTTTAATTATATATTATAAATAAATAAATATTAGATGATATTTAAAGGATATTATTTATTTCGTACCAAATATTCACCCATTGAAATAGAATGAAGAATAGTAGAAAAGTTATCTATGTAGGGATATGTATCATAAACAGGATGAAAATACAATGGAAATATGGAGGGAAACTCGGGAATAAAAGAATATAAAATTATTTTGTTTAACGCTTTAGATAAAATTTTGATGGATACTAATTTACAGTAAAATAAATGGTAGAAAATGTGTGGCAAATTTGATTTAAAAATGGAGAAAAATATAGAAAACTTGTTGAAAATTTATAGGTAAATTTGAAAAGAATGAGAACGTAATTAAAAGATAGAAATTTAGTGCAAAAATTGGATATGGTATAAAGATAGATATTTATATACCCTACAATCAATAAAGACATATATATAATTTATTAGTTAGGAAAATCGATATTTATTCTTATCTCTCATCCTCTCTCCTCCATTGTTCTCTCCTTCCTTTTATTCACCATATACCAATTATAGCACCTATATGAATCTGATAAAGTAAAAGTAATGACATTCTATAACAGCTTTCTGACTATGAGTGTAATTGAAGAAATGATTTTTTAAATTCTCCAATGCTCTTTATTAGATTCTTAACTTTGACATCAATGAATTTTACCAACTCCACATCAATTGCTTCATCCATCTTTAATTTGTCTAATATATATATTATATGTTTACATTTGTACTTACATTTTTCATTATTTTGAATGTGTAGCTTAAGGTTAGATGAGTTATTTATAATTGCATTCCATAGTTGCGCCATCGCCGAAATAAAAAATTGACCATTCTAGTACATCAATAATTTTGTCAGCTATTATTTATTATTTTCATTAACTAAATGCATAGTGATTGTATTAGAATTTCTAACTCGTCTATGACTAACTACTTATTATATTCAAAATCTTTAGGGTGGTCATCAAAAACATGTATGACAGTAAGTTTTTATAAAAGTTCAATATTATTCAAGAATCTCAACAAGGTACACTAAAAATATATATTTTTTGGGGGATGGGGGGTCCTTTTGAAGATGTATGCGTGCATGTAGTAAAAAATGTAGCACAGTATTTCGATAGATCATTTTAGATGCACTGAAATTAGACGCCCCGTAAGTACTCTTATTATTTATTATTATTTTTTTTTTAATTGGAGGGGTCCTCTTGAAAATGTATGCGTACATGTAGTAAAAAATGTAGCATTATATTTCAATAGATCGTTTTAGACGGACTGAAATTAGACGCCCCATAAGTACCTCTTATGTGTTTATACATATGTACTATTTTGGTATGTTTTCTTTTCTTTTCCGTAATGAGAAAAATAATCAAAAGCGAAGACAAGATTGTGAAGCTTGATTTGTAGCTAGTCGTTTTTTTTGTTTTCATAAAGCAAACGCTAAGCATGGTATTTATAGGTTTGAGACATGCGCGACGCATGAAGTAAAAAATGTAGCAGTCTACTTCGTGGATTGTTGTAGATATATCAAAATCAGACGGTAAAGGTTATATGTCTCTACATACCCAATGTTTACATATATGTATTGTTATGATATATTTCCTATTCTAACCTATGTACTTTCAATTTTCACATAATGTTGCCATATTAAGCATTGACGGATTCTGGCGAATGTAATAGAATTCTTTCCATATAACCAACTCACCTTTAAGTATATATTATAAATAAATATTAGATGGTATTTAATAAAGGATATTATTTATTTTCTATCCAAATATTATCCCATCGAAATAGAATGAAAATTAGTTGAAAAGGAATCCATGTAGGAATAGGTATCTTGAATTAAAGCAGAAACGACGGATGAGAAAATACAAAAATATTTTGTATATCGCCTTGTAAAAAAATTTTAGGGATACTAATTTATAATAAAATTTGTTAGGGACCGTCAGTAAATTTGATTGAAAGTGGAGAAAAATATACAAATTTTGTTGAAAAATAATAGGTAAATTAGAACAATACATTGAAAAAGAATGTGAACATAGTTAAATGAATAGAAACTTTGTGCAAAAATAGTTAATGGTATAAAGATATAAATTTATGTACCCTACGATCAATGTATATGTAGTTTATTATTTAATAAAATATATATTTATCCTTATCTCTCCTCCCTACCTCTCTTGTCCTCTTCTTCCCTTTATTCACCATATACCAGTTATAGCATAGATATGTAACTGATAACGTAAACATGATGACATTTTGGAATAATGTTGTAAATATGAATGTATTTGAGGAAAATGTGTTTTATTTAGTACTCTATATTAGTTTTTTAAGTAAAACATCAATAACTTTTACGAACTCCAAAATATTATTTTATTCAACTTTATTTTTATAATACATTATCTTTTTATATTTGTACAATACAATTTTCTACTATTTTGAATGTGTAGTTTAAAGTTAGATGATTTAATATAATTACATTCCATAGTTACACCATCGCTGAAAGTGACAACTGCCCCGATTGTAGAACCTCTACAATTTTATCAAGTTTTTATATTATTCTTATATTTTTATCAACTAAATACTTGAACATCTCAGTCATGTGTGACTAACTACTTGATATATTCAAAATCGTTAGGGAAGACATCAACAATATCTATGAATGTATGTTTTTTATAGTCCAGCATTATTAAAAATCCCAACATGGTATTACAGAAAATATTTTACCATATTTTTTAGGGTCGTGGACCGTTCCAGTCCTTTTGAAGATGTATGTGTCAATGAAGTCAAAAATATAGCATTCTACTTTGTAGACCGTTTTATACGGATTGAAATCAGACGGTCTAAAAGTATTCTTATAAGGTATTAAGCATTGATCGGATCTTGGTAAATGTAATACAACTCTTTCTATATAGTCCCCTCACCTTCAACAATCCTCATCATATCAAATTTCAAAGCGTCCCTTGTCGTTATTAGAAACCAAATAAAAAAAGTTTGTTCATTTTTGTTGAATGGTCGAAGCAGTCATCTCCAAGCATGATCGAATCTTGCAGTCATCTGCAGACAAGACAGTAGCATCTGTCGGCACTCGACGGCACTGTAGTCATGTCCAGCCATCAGCAGAGGAGAATGTTTGCCGTTTCAAGCATGGGCGAGCAGTACTTGTGTCAGGATGCCGCCCTGTCGCGGACGTCGGCCTCTTTGCCTTCGCTCACAACTGCACCGCTTGCGTTTGCCGACATCTCCTGATCTGCCTACGCTGGAGTTGTCGGCCTACATGTCTGCCGTGAGAGCTAGAGACACCTTCGTTGGCCGCGACCGACTCATCGCTGAGTCTGATCTAATGAACCTCCCTTACGTCTGGTGCGATGTCTAAGAGACCTTCCGCATACACCTCTTATCCCATATGAGTCCGTCCGTTACAGCACATCCCAACGGCACCCGAGTCTTCATCAATATCGCTGATGGGTCAGTTTTGGAGGGCTCCCTCTGACGGACGAACGAACGCCTAGAATGTACTTTTCAAAACGGGTTTAGGTTTTCTCTCTTGTGGACTCTCCAAGCTCCAACGATGAAGTTGGTTACGGATTGCTACCTTATGAGAGAGGATCAAATTCATATATATATATATATATATATATATATATATATATATATATATATATATATATATATATATATATATATATAATATTGTCTCTCTTTCCATCAAGAAGAGACAAATCAATTATGGAAATATATCCAAACAAACATCTGCATCCCTTCAAGAAATACTTAATAATAAATATATACATAATTATTTTGGGCCAAACCAACAAAGGATATTTTAATATTTTCTCACTTGGCTAAAAATGTCATGGCAATAATATTGATTCATTTTCTATTGATCTCAACATAAACACTTCTACATAAAAAATCAGATATAAATCATAGTGGTTGATAATCAATAAATGAGTACTCTCTTCTATGCACCACAATATCTAAATATTTTATATATAGTGATATAAAAATTATGAATAGGTTGAACTCAAAACCTATTTCTTGATCCAACTTGATGTCAAAACCGATATTCTGTTATAACTAGCATTGAAATAGAAACAGCGAGTCAAATATGTGATCACAAAATAAATATTACATTGTCAAATCACACAAACTATTACACATCAAATGACTTTCTCAGACCCATATTCTTTACATGATATGTATACAATCACAGAACTAGCCCTTCTGTAAGAGGATATGAAATCATATACTTTGTACTAATGTGATCAATCATTATCATCTTGTTGTCAACTCATTCATTAACAACATAGAGTTTTATGTCTAGGTGTCTGCATGTTGTAGTGCATTTATCATTATTAGTAAAAGTGACTACATTTTTATTATCACAATATATCTATATTGACTTATGAAAGGAATCTGTAACGAACTGAAATTCATGAATAATATTAGTTTCAGCCTTTTTCTAAGCTTCTCTTTTCCTTATGTCCTTGATGTTGAATTAGTGGAAATTATTAAGGTTTGGTGTACATTCGTTCCTAATATTTTACTTTATAAGGAGTTAAGCACAAATACCTCAGTGAAAGTTTACTAATGGACTTAATTTGTAAAATGTACACTTAAGAGAGATAAGGATAAAATAAAATCGATCAAGAAATTTCTATGGATTTTGTGTGGGAAAAAGAAAGAAAATCCAAAAAGTGAAGATAATGTGGCAATAAATGAATTTATTTTCCCATTAAGTGAATATAAGAATAAATTGCCTAAAAATCATAAGAGTGGAACTTAAAGGATAGTTCTAAACTCCAATTCGTTTCCTTTGAGTACAAGTTTGCTTGGGTGATAAGTTTTACGGCTTTTGGAAAATTGGTAATTATAATTGTATTAATTGAAAAGAAAAATAGGAAATAACATAAAAATACAATATAAAATTGTTAAAGACTCCAAAAATAACAATAGATGCCAAATTCGTGTTCTACATATCAAAATATACCTTTGGGTGAATTTTCACTCAAATTGGAGAATATTTGATTAAAGGGTGAAATCAGGAGAGATAAAGTATGTAGAACCTTCAATATATTAGATTAATGAACAAATAATCCCAACATGTAAAATAGACTATAAATTCGTATACAATGCACTTAATGTTATTGTGGATGAAGTTTCATCAAATTTGGAAAATCTCATCACCATTAATGTAGTAGGAAAGAGAAAATAAGTTTTGATTTATTTAACACATTAAAAGTTTCCAAAAGGTAAAACTAATTGCATATTCGGATTTCCCTTATCAAAATTAGGCTTGTTGTCAATTTTTATTTAATTTGGGGATCGTTTGCACCCTCAAACGAGGAGATAGAAAAAGAGAAATTAATTTCATGTAACACTTTATTTGATTGCGATTTAGATAAGGATTTATTTAATCTGATTTGTCACACACCTTTCGCGTGATCAGATGGTCCAAATTGATCAGTGGACCCGCATCCATGGATGGGAGGGTCCAGCATCATCTCCTAGCTCGAGCCTGATCGAAAAATAAACCCATGTATATGCGAATCTTCAAATTTGATTTTCTCTTTCTCTACTCCATCTTTTCTCGAGATTTTTGCTTCTATGCTTTCCTTATTCGATTATGCACAGGTCTATCCTAAAATTTTACCATTTTAGCAAAGATTTGAGAAAGTCCCAAACCTTACTCTCCAAGTAAGTTCGGGCAACTACCTTCTCGCTTTCCTACACAACCTTACCTATAAATACCCCTACCCGAGGCTTTTCGGGTTCCCTTGCAACTCATCTATTCTCTCAATTTGACTCATTCGTGTGGTTGATCGTCAGTGATTGATTTTTGCTCCAGAGTTTGCAGTGTACACCCCTCTTTCTACGCACAACCTCCGTACAAATAGAATGTATGTGTAAGTTCGTCTTCTCTCAAGCTTTCTTTTGGTATGCTGATCTTCGAGTTTGGTCGAGAAATGTGAAAACACCCAAAAAATCAGGCTTGCCCCTCGTCAGCCATGGCGCGAGCAGCTGGGGAAGATACCTCATGGTGGTTTTATGATTTTACCCCCACCATCGTCTCTTTCTTTCTCTGAACGTGCGAGGGACATTTCTAACCTTTTGGTCCTTGTTTTCTCGGCTTTGACCGACGCCACTTAGGCGGCCAAGTCACGGGCCCAATTGCCCTCTCTCCCTCTCTTTGTGATCATTTTGCCTATGTGGATGCTTCTATTGGTTGATTTTCATAAAATCATAACTAAATATTCCTATGTTCAAAATTAAAAATAAAATATGTTCTGAACTCAAAAAAATCTCATCTTTCTAATTAAAATAATATCGAAAGGGGTTTTTAGAAAATGAATTAAATGACTAAACATCACCAGAAATACACATAAACATTCATAACTCCAAAATATACAATATTATATGTTCTATTAATCAGAAAAACCTAACTAAGTTAATGGTGATAATTTCAGAGTCAAAATCAAGGTTTTTGTTTTAAAAGTCTAAAAGTTAGGGTTTCCTTGCCTTTATACATGAGTAAACCCTAATTCATGTTTAAACATTGGAAATAGGAAAATAAGCTTTGGAATTGATTAAAATAGTTAAGAAGAAGTCACAGAATCTCTTAAGAAAAGGTATGTTCTTTTCTTACACCTAAGTTGAGAAAATTTGTAACTTAACCTAGTTTCCATAATGAGGCTTCTATAAACCCTAATTTTCCTTTTGACAATTCCTTAGATATATTTGCCTCAAAATCAGTTTTAATGTTTATTCCTTGGGTCTTGTATCCCACTACCATGTTTATATTTACTTGATGCTTATACTTGCCATATTTCTTAGCATGTTGATTTTATTAGACTATTAAACTAGTGTAGTGGTACTTTTGTACAACCAACCATAGATAGGGCATGCTTAAATTTTCCCTGAGGAATGTGTTACTCTCCCCAATATAGAATATTTGTAGGTTACTGGAATGTGTTACTCTCCCTCACCTATTGGTTGAGGTTAGGTAGGTGCATCAACCCTACATAGTTTAGGTAGTCAATATTAATCATGCATGCAACATTTTTACTATTTTTTTTATGGCAAGCATCTATTTATTTATGACTCATTCTTTTGACTATCTTCATATTATGATGAAATATTAGCCTTTTTCCTTATAGTTTCTTATCCTTTGTCCTTGTTCATTTTATCTGACACATTCCTTATTTTTCTTTCCCTTTTGCTCGGTGCTTTTCCAACCACCCAGGATTAGATCAAGGTGTTGAACAAGGCCAAGGTGACCAAGTTTAGGAGTAGTAAATTCAAGTTTTTCTATCAAGGATGACTAGGTTTCTTATGCTATATCCTATAGTTTCTATATGTTCTTTTTCTTTTCAAAAAAACTCATGTAGTGAACAAGATTTCAAAAAGAAATGTAATAACTTAGTTTCTATCCGCTTCTATTGACATTTCATATGTATCTGAATCATGCTTATTTACTTGGATTATTATACATGCATTCCACATTGTCTATCTTCTTTAAAAAAAGTTGATGTTTGTATTTCCTTTAAATTTTAGTAAGGAGGTGATCTCGCCTCTTTACAAAATCAACAACTTTAAGATCTTATATCATATTCTTAAGCCAAATCACTTGTAATGATGTTTCATGGCAAGATATAAGCTCAGATTCCATGGTGGATGATGTCATAGTCTTTTGTTAGACACTCCTCCATAATATTGCACCACCAGCATGTAAAAAGATATAACATGTTGTAGACTTCCTACTATCTAGACAGCCAGCAAATCTACATTTGAATATCTTGTAACCTTAAGGTGGTTTGTCCTTCTATATGTAAGTATGTAATCCTTTATCCCTTGCAAGTAGCGCATCACCTTCTTAACAAATCTCTAATGGTCAATACATGGGTTACTTTGGTAATGACCAAGCATTCTTATAGAAAAAGTAATGTCCAGTCAGGTGCATATCTGGAGATATTGTAGGCTCCCAACTGTAGATGTGTATGGTATCTTCCTCATTTCATTCCTTACAATGTCATTACTAGGACACTGATTGGAGTTAAACTTATCTCCCTTAAATATAGGTGCAGGTCCAGGAGAACAATTTTTCATTCCATACTTCTCTAGAACTGGAGATATATATGCCTTCTGGGATATTCCAAGTATGTCTTTAGCTCGGTCTCTGTGAATCTCCATACCGAGTACATATGTGGCTTCACCTAAATCGTTCATCTCAAAATTAGAAGAAAGAAACTCTTTGGTCTCGTGTAATATTCTAAAGTTATTACTTGCTAGTACAATGTCATCCACATAAAGAATCAATATTATGAACTTATTCCCACTGACCTTGAGGTATGTACACCGATAAAAATATTAGGTTCAAACCCAAAAGATGATATAATGGTGTTAAACTTTATATACCATTGTCGAGATGCTTGTTTAAGTCCATAAATTGATTTCTTTAGTCTACAAACCATATGACTTCAACTATCATCAATGAAACATTTTGGTTGTTTCATATAGACTTCTTCAGATAAATCCCCATTCAAAAATGTCATTTTCACATCCATTTGGTGTAGCTCAAGATCAAAATGAGCCACTAAGTCCATGATTACTCTAAAGGATCCGTTTGATGAGACTAGAGAAAATGTCTCTTTGTAATCAATTCCTTCCTTTTGTGTGAAACCCTTCGCAACTAACCTAGCTTTGTACCTCATAATTTCATCATTTGAGTTCCTTTTAGTCTTAAAGATCCATTTGCAACCAATAGGTTTAATAACCTTTAGTAAAGGTACAAGGTCCCATACTTGATTCTTATCCATGGATGCTACTTCCTCCTTCATGAAATCAAGCCACTTGGAGGAATTTTCACAATCTATTGCTTTTGAAAAAGATAAGGGATCAATATCTTCAAAGTCTATATTTGGCTCTTGAAGGTACACAATATAGCCGAATGAGATGGCATGCCTCCTTGATCTTGTGGATCTTCTTAATTTAACATTGGGTTGGGTTCTACAATTTTTGTAGGCTCTTCAGGTTGTTCTCCATCATGAGTATGATCAACTTGTTCATTTACAACCTGACTATGAGCATGATAAACTTCTATTGGCTCATCCACTTGACAATTGGTCATGGGAACAATTTGGATGGCATATACGTCTTTGACTAGGTGCAGGTGTAAGAGAACTATCGTGCATTTTATCATAGGATATATTATGAAGTAGGTCATTCCTTCTAAGATGGTGATCCTCTAAAAATCTAGCCTTACCCATCTCAACTATTTTTCATGGGTGAGATGGACAATAAAATCTATATTCCTTTGACCTTTCTGGAACCAATGAAGAAACCACTAGTGGTTCTTGGGTCAAATGCCTTCTTACATGGATTGCAGATTCTACCTTCTACATGGCACCCCCATATGTTCATATAGTTCAAGGATGGTTTCCTTCTTGTCCATAATTCATATGGAGTTTTCTAGACAGACTTGCTAGGAACCTTGTTTAATATATGCATTGTCGTCTTTAAAGCCTCACTCCACAACATAGAAGGAAGGGATGAATTACAGAGCATTGCATGAACCATTTCCTTTAATGTTCGATTCCTTCTTTAGCTACACCATTTTGACTTGGTGTGTTTGTCATTGTATTTTGAGATACAATACCCTCTTTTAGAATGAAATGTACAAATGATCCCTTTCTTTGTCCCATCTCAGTGAACCTTCCATAATATTCACCTCCCCTATCTGATCTAACTATCTTAATCAATTTACCTAATTGTTTCTCCACTTCAACCTTAAAGTCCTTAAAACCTCACCTTTGTCATTTAATAAGTAGAGGAATGTATATCGTGAATAGTCATTGATAAAGGTTGCAAAATATTTTTTTCCTATAAAATAAGGTGGAAAAGGTCTACTAATATACGTGTGAATTATTTCTCATGTTCCATTACTCTTCTTAGCACCCTTTTTAGAAGTTTTGATTTGCTTATCCTTTATACATTCAACACATGTTCCAAAATCATTTAAGTCTAAGGGCCCTAACATTCCCTACTTTACTAATCTTTGGATTCTTTCTTTAGAAATATGTCCCAACCTTCAGTGCCATATAAGTGATGATTTCTCATCTAATAATGTGCGTTTATTATCAAAAACATTATGTTGGACTGCAAAAGATTTTCAAAACGACAACTTAAGTTAACTTGATAAAGATCATTTATTAAAACACAAGTACCAATTAAGTTAGAGTTTTTATACAATGATATTTGTCTACTTTGAAGAATGAAATCATAATTTAACTTATCTAATCTAGAAATAGAGATTAAATTTCCTCTATAGTTTGGTACATAAAAAGTATTCTCTAATTCCAACAACTTTCCATTGTCAAAGATTAATCTACATGTGCCAACGACCTTTACGTGAGAGCCCAAATTATTTCCTAAATAAAGGATTTTTTTAGTTTCTTTTGATTTAGAAATCTCTGCAATGTATTAGAAATGTACACGGTGGCACATGAGTCAAGCCACCAAATATATAAAGGAATATTTGAAAGATGACATCCATATGAAACAAGAGACATTATACTTTTCCTTTCCAACCATTTCTTATACTTGAAACACTCCTTTTTAGCATGTCCTTTCTTATGACAGAAGAAGCATTTCATGTTAGTCTTGCTTCCCCTGGCCTTTCGATCACCTAGATTGGACGCTCACGTATGTTAGGAGTAGTTCTCTTTATTTTTCCTTTACCCTTACGGTCACGTTATGCCTTCATTCTTAAGTCTCTCTTCTTCTTGAACACACATGGCCAATAAATCATTTATTGACCTTTTTCCTTTTGTGCGTTGTAAGAGACTTTGAATGATCCATACTGTCTAGGTAAGGAGGTTAAAATGAAATGAACAAGAAATGCAACAGAGATAGATAATTCCATCTCATTGGGTTGTGCAACAATATCTCACATTTCTATGATGTTTTCACATATTCCACAAGAACCATTGTACTTCATAGAGCACATCTTAGCCATTAAGGTGTTGGCCTTAGACTTATTAGAAGAAACATATTGTTCATCTACTACCTTTAGAAAATCTTTTGCCAACTAAGAAGTGAGAATAGACCGTCTAATATGCTTTCCTACATATGCTTGCATAAACAACAAGATAAGCCTATTAGAATGTTCCCACCTCTTATAGTTAGTCTTTTCGGCAGTGGTACTTTCGTGTGTTAGTGATTGTAGTTTTTTCACTCGGAAAGCTAAGTCTAAGTCCATACACCCTAATGTAAACATCAATTTTTCTTTCCATTCGTTAAAGTTGAATCTTTGAGATTATGAATATTGTTGTTATCACCATACTAGGATGAGGAAAATAACTGCAATAGTAAAGCATTTATATTAAAACCACTTAGATGTAAAAGTAAAATTTGTGATCTACTTTATTTACTTTCATAGTACTAATAACAACTAATAATTACATATTATATTTTGATGATTCTGTATACAGAGTAGGAGTAAGATTAGTACATGATGTGAGTCATACTCACACATAAAAAATGATACATGCATTGGAATAATATTTATTTTCTCCTTTGGGAAAAATATTTTATGCATCTAACTACATGTTCATCTTATTGCGCATTATATAATTTTAGTAAATGAGACACTTTGGGTGACATCATCCTTACTCAAATTAGAATTACTTGCCTTTTAAATGAGCAAATTCACAATTATATTTAAGGCTCAATTTGGCAAGACATCGTACATGCCCACAAAAATAACAAGAAAAACTTGGACTTGATATCTCTAATCACCACAAATTCATATAACAATTCATTGATGACAAGCAAACCTTAAGTAGAGTAAGGCAGTGTATATACTTCATGTGCATATACCGAGATATCATTTTTTGTTTCTTGTATTAATGATTTATTCAAGTGAATGAAAAAACCAAAATACAAATCAATGTACCGATGGCATAACCGAAAAGTAAGCCATATAAAATAACAGAACGCGTCTTCAATCAGTTGTCGTAACGGAAAATATGAAAAACGAACATTCTATGCCAGAATAATCAACGATAGCTTCCTTGATAGCGGCATTTATGGATAAAAAAAATAGAGGAGAAGAACGATGGATCACAACACATCACCGCAGTCATATAATCAAATAGTTGAATACATGATCGGAATTCAATATAACCCCTCAACACATCACCGCAGCCACATTATGTATAATCAATAATGGTGGTTTCGAATTTATCAACAGCAAAACACGGAACTGCATCAAGATATTGCAATTGATCAAGGATCATCGACTGGATTTTTTTCAGATACACGTTTAACTTGGCGTTTAACTTAGCCATGAATATATGCTGATGCCGATGCGCGTGCACTGAAGTAGAAAAGCAAGGGAAAAGGACCGTCCACTTACATTCGGACTCATCAATACTCACAAGAAAAACTGAACACAGGTAACGGTGAATTCATATACGGTAAAAATAAAACAACAATCATATATTTTTGCAGTAGATCGCAAGCATCGCTCTGATACCAGTAATGTGAGAAATATTAGTTTTCAGAGTTATCACCCACTCTATAGGAGCTACACTCCAGATCATTAGCTAGGACACTCTCCAACCTACACAATACATCAAAGTGTTCTGTGTTTTTTCTGTCAAACATGCTATTACTCTTCTTCCTTCCTTTAAGATCCGATCGAGTGAAAAAATCTCTAATACGGCGGAAAATCTATCAGCAATCAAAACTACCTTATCTGATATTAGTGTACACCCCCCTCCTAGTACTGCCCCGCGAACAGAAAAAACTCTTCCCAAACATTTAAAAACCTTCTGACTGAAGCATGGCTTGGGAAAGAAAGAGCATCACCACCATGTCTGCAAAAGAAACCAATCACCCTATTAACAACAAAAGACCCAGAACTTCGTCACTATCAACAGACAATACTAACAACACTCTGCAAAACTCCTTCAAACCTTTCCCTTTTCATAACAATGGCACAAACTCAACTACGAGCATCGATTCTGAAACTATTCAAAAATTAAAGACAACTATAATTGATGCGATAAGATCATCGCAGAGTCCAAAGCCGAAAAGCAAGGAAAAGGCTATCGGAACCATCCAATCCATCAACACCATGTCTACCACACCAGAAGGTCTGACCAGAAGAAACTACTTTGCAATGAAAGATCCAGATACACCTTCACATCCCTCTCCCAAACAAGTGACAATTTCCAAGCCTCTTTTATCATTTTCTACATCTTCTGATATTGATGACAACTATATAGATAATATAGAAGATAAAACTTAATGGCCTGACATACAATCTTTCACAAACTTTGTTGACAAATTAGGTATCACATTTAAAGATGACACTCAAGAACATAAGGCCCTCGATAACATAGAAAACTATATGAAATGGAAAATCCACAGACACATCCACAATTCATATACTTGCTTTGAAAATTTACAAATTTGTAAATAACAAGTATATAGTTTTGATCTGCTTCCTTTGTTGCTTAAATGAAGATCACTTCCTAGAATATTTATGGGGCATCTAGTCTTAACAGAAGAAAAGAAATCCATAGACACATATACAAAAATAACATCAACATCATCACCATTCAGGAAACTAAATTTCCTCTATCACCATTTGCACTTAAAACTATAGGAGGCAAACACATAAACTCTTGGCAACAAATCCCATCGCTAGGTTTCAAGGGAGGCCTTCTTATAGGCCTTAATAGTAACCTCTTTAACTTCACACACATTGAATTTCATAGGTACTCTATCACTCTCCACATCACAAACACCACAGGAAACTTCAGTTGGATATTCACTACATTTATGGTGAGTCGAGCACAAACAAATCTGATTATATGGCTAAGGTTATGCACATTAGAGCATATATCACAATAAACCCTAGCTCATTGGAGGGGACCTCAACCTTACCACTC
The DNA here is from genome assembly GCA_963693085.1 of Alisma plantago-aquatica. NCBI lineage: Eukaryota > Viridiplantae > Streptophyta > Magnoliopsida > Alismatales > Alismataceae > Alisma > Alisma plantago-aquatica. The sequence goes on along the minus strand of OY856410.1, from coordinate 190,005,742 downwards.
AACCATCATATAGGCTTAACCCCACTTCTTTCATAGGAACTATACACCCTACGGATAGTGCTTTCCTTCAATTCATCACCAATCACCATATGATAGACATCCCAGCAGCCAACGCTCGCTACACATAGAATCAAAATCATACCTAGGATAGACTTGATCATTTCATCTGTTCCATACAATGGGAAGATCATTACCCCCATTCATGTTGGTATGTATGCCCATAGAGAAAGTCATGTGATGATTGTAATGGGATACTTTGTAAATGATTTAAATAATAATAAAGGGAATTTCCAATCTATATGTTTAAACTGTTTCTGAGATGATGGTGTAACATCATAGATGTCTAAAGAATGGTTTTACTTAATGACGTACACTTTTAGGTTCATGACCTAAACGATGAGATCATATGGATGTTAAGAGTATACATTCTTGTTTAGTCCCTAGTCAGTTGTTATTGTGGAAATAACCATAGACATCAATAACACTAAAGACTAGATTGTGTGTTGGTTGATGACAGAATCTCATTAGTCATGATATAGTGATATCAAACCAAGAACATAGGTACTTGTTAGAGAACAAGGTACCAGACAGACCCACCGTGAGAGTGACACATGGAACCATGACTTGGTAGTCACAGTCAGCTCTCACAGTGATGGTGGTGAGTGTGATTCTTAGACCTAAAATCACTACACTCAACACATGTCGTTGGGTACACTTTGACATCATCAAACGCAGTCCTGAAACATGGGTTGTTATAAAGGTGATGATTGGGTGGCTTTGACACATGGAGCTTTTGAGGGGCGAGTGATAGACATGGGATTTGTCCCTCCTAAGGGAGTTTGATATCCTTGGCCACTTGATGAGTAGGATTGAGAAAAGGCATGTGCATGCACGTGTGAATCAATATGTGATATTGATGTCATACACATCTCACTCGGTCTACTCTGAGATCAAGGAAATGAATGAACATTGACAGGATGATTGTTCCATGCCTCGAGTTCATTTTGGATATCAGTGACAAAGGAATTATACATTCACTGTAACACCATTCACGGATTGTAGGGATGAAAGTTGTTCTCCAACTTTCTATTTCACTTGGGTAGCAATGATGTGTGACTAGGCACCACTCTTTGCTAGTGAAGTCATAAGTGTTATGGACTTTCACTGCCAATGTGAAATGGACCTACAGGGTCACACACATAGGATTTAACCTGGAAGAGGAGTTTTGTCCACAAGCAATGTTTAGATTGATTACTAAAGGAGTTTAGTAGTTCAATTAAACACTCAATTAATCGATAGCTCAATATCATAATGTTCAAGGTGTTGGATGCATTGATTGGGGTATCAGATTGATTGAAATCGCATTTGACTGATTATGCACAACCTGCACTCTCAACCGATCGGTTCATGTGATGAACCGGTCGGCTGAGGTTGCTGAACCGGTTGGCTCAATTGTTGAACCGATCGGCTCGTGCACAGAGTGAAATGAGCGGTTCAAGTGTTGAACCAATCGGTTCAACTGGTGCAACCGAGCAACTTGGGAAAGTAGGATTGGTGAGAATTTTACTTGTGTTTCACTTGCCCAATTTGATTGGAACAAGGATTGGTATTCGATACCAATTAGAAACAAAAGAAAGAAAGTCAATCCGGGATCGACCAGGACCACCAACTGACCGGTTCACTTGTGAACCGACCGGTTGAGGTGTCCCAACCGATCGGTTGGTGCTCCAACCGACCGGTTTAGGTCCCCAACCGACCGGTTCACTTGTGAACCGATCGGTTCAGGTTGTGAGTTGGTTGCTTTTGTGGAAAATCTCGAACCCTTCTACTCCTTCTTTTAGTCCCATATTGCCGGGGACAGAGAACCCTGTCCCATGACCCGCCTATATATATAGGGGCATTGGGGGCTTCTCAGAGTAGAACTCAGTGCAAGTTGATTGCTCTGCAAAGTTGTCGTTCTCTCTGGTTTTGGTAACCGAGAGAGAGCCCGAGCATGTGCTTCCCGCAAAGGGAGGTGCAGCAAGGGAAGGACAACTGCAGTTGTAATTGACAGCAGGAGAGTGTGTTGGCGACTAGTACGTCAACAGGAGGGTGCGACTCCTTTCACTTCCTTGTGGGACAAGGAGTGTGGAGTTCCAGGTGGTCCGTGTGGACTACTTCAGAGGCGGGAGGTCACTGCCGCTCAGGAGGACAACTGTCATCTGACAGTCTGGTAGGAGGAGGAGTTGTCAGTCCCGGTGCGACCAGGAGCTGCACAGACACCGTCCAAGACCGGAGGTGAAGACCGCGCAAGGCGCGAGGTACTATCGCCGAGCAAGCCTCGGAACAAGGTATGATTCACAAACCATCTTTCCTATTATATAGACATTGGCGTGATTCCTTTCGTGTTGGGTTTTGGGGAGAAAATTTTTGTTTCCGCTGCTTCTCTGCCTCCTCTAAAACCCAACAATTCCCACGCCACAGTTTCCCACTAACCTATTTCAAATGACCTCTCCATCATCATCGATATGAAACATGAAAGATGGGGACATAAACCTGTTCATTTTGAGAACTTCTAGATCTCTGACCCCACATGTCTGACCCCTGCAAGAGAACTTGGGCACGGCTAATAATCACACTAAGTACGTTGGATATCACATCCATAACAACACTAAAAATGTCAAGAGAAGTTTGAAAAGATGGTAGTGAGATAACATTGGAAACCTCTCACACAAACTAGCCTACCTTGAACAACAACACATGTTTGTAGACAATGACCCTTCATATGACACGACCCTCGCCCTCACCATCAAAGTTGAACTAGAACATGAAAAGCACTGCTTGGACACAATTTGGAAACAATGCGTGAAAATTAAATACACAAATGAGGGTGATAAAAATACCAAATTCTTCCACAAAAATTGCAACAACAATGCTCACAAAAATATCATCACTAAACTGAGCATTAATGGAAGTACAACATCCAACAAGTACATGATCACTAGCCACACTATCCAACACTTCAACCACATTGTCAACACTGTACACAAGCATGTGATTATTGACTCCATAAATTGGATATACATTTGTGGCAGCAATATCTCCTCACCTCAGCAAATTATTAGTCACTTCACCCCTGAAGAACTAGATGAGGCTATCCACTCACTTGGCAAAATCAAATCCCACGGCCCTGATAGACTTAACATTGAATACTACCTAGCCAACTAGAACCACATCAAGGGAGATTTTTTACACCTCCTCATAGCTATCCACCTTAATACCAATGTTCACAATCTCATTAAAAATATCAATCAAACTAGCATATCTCTCATCAAGAAGGTTACTCATCCCGACCTGATCACACAATTCAGACGCATTATTCTAATCAACACCTCCTACATAATTGTTGATAAGGTCATTTCCAATCGCATCAAACCCCAACTAGAAAATATCATCTCACTCAATCAAAATGATTTCCTAAAAAAATGAAGCATTCGTGATGCCTTCATCATGGTGAATGAAACTATACACCTTTGTCACAAAAACAAACTCCCATCCTAGCCATCAAACTAGACTTTGAAAAAGCCTTTGATTACATTAATTGGGACTACCTCATCAGAGATATGTCAGGATATGCCTTTCCAAACATCTAGAATAACTGGATCCATGCCTGCATCTCCACAAACTTCATCTCTACCATCATCAATGGATCTCCCTTCAGCTACTTCTGTAACATCCCTGACCTGGGTTATGAGCTAACCCTAGGTGTTTTTCCTAATTATGTAATTAGATATTTGTTATTATCTTTTAGTATGTAATTAAATCTCCTGAGGAACATATGTTTCCATTTCTGACCCTTTTAAACAATGTTGTAGTATTGTTTTGCAATACAGGGACCTATGTGCAATTTACCCAATTAGAGGGGTTAACTTGCAAATTGCACATGTTAATATGTTCCTTTAGTGTTGAGACATCATAAGAATGAATATGATAAAGTATGATGGATTTCCCAAGCTTGGGCATCAGGATGCAGCTTGTGGAGCAATCCTTGTGCTTAAAACCCTAATTTTGGTGTAAAATGCAATTTACCCAAAAATATGGGATGCAACTTGTAAAATACACCCTCTAGAGTATCTTTTATGACTCTTGACATCATTTAGAGTAAAAAAAATGATGAATAGGACGTTTCATTTGAATAATCATATAATAAGGAACACCTTTGTGATTAAATCACCAAGTTGTAAGGAGACCCTTATATATGTGCACCTTAGTGATAAGTTGACCTTCTTTGCCTTTAGTTCTTGGTTTTAGAAGTAGTTATTCCTTATATATAAGGAGGAGGGACGTGAAAAGAATAAAGGAGGGACCTAGATGAGAAATGGAGAAATTAGATGTCCTTATGTTGAACTTTCACCCAAACATATATATACAACTTTCCTTTGCAAACAAAGGAACGTTTCCTCTTCTTTCTCACTTATCATATTGCTCAACCGACTAGAGGCAAACCTCTGGAGCTCAGGGAGACGACCAAACTATTCTAAGGTAAGGAGAGACCATCTCCTAGCTTGGATTCATGGAGGAAAGTGAATTACAAGGTTGGTTTCATGGTTTTCTTACTTAGCTTTCTTGTTCTAGCCGACTTTCCCCAACCTTTCCTTGGAGAAACACCTTTGTCTGACCTGTGGAGCTCAAGACTCCATTAAATTCCTGAAGCTTGTAAGATTGGAGCTCTAGGAACAACCATAAGGCGGGTTTTATAACTCTAAACCTCTTGCTTTATTATGCATATCTATGTTCTTGCAAGTTAGTACTTAGTTCTTCTTCTTCCCCACTCTTCCTTGCACTTTTGCAAGAAATCCATGAAGTAACCGACCTGAATAGAGGTTGAAGATGATGGGTGTGAATTCCTAGGTAACTTTACCAAATGATCTTGGACCATTTGGTCTAAACGGTTTGCAAACCATTTGAAATCAAACGATCTCAAGACCGTTTGATCTCATGTGGTCTTGCAAGACCGTTTAGATTCAAACGGTCTCCAAGAGCGTTTGGTAGGGTTGACCAAGTGAAGACCGTTTAGAGGTCTGTTGTACACATGTTGAATTAATCAATTACAAAGAATCATGATCTAATTGCAAACCAATCATAAGTTGAAGGCACTTCAACCCTCTAAACCCTAATCGGGTTCATTTGGTGATTTCAAGGATAGATTTTGTTAAACTTTGGGTTGAGTGGCCCAAGACCATTTGGGGGTTCAATCAAATAGTCTCAAGACCGTTTGGTGACAACCCAAGACCGTTTGGAGGTCTAGGGTTAAGGTAATTTGATGAATTGAGGGTCCAATCACAATAGGTTGATGAATTGATTAAAAGTGCTGATTTTAGACTTAATTAGGGTTCAACCCTTATCAATTTGACTTAGATTTTGATGAAACTTTGGGCAAACGGTCTCAAGACCATTTGGAGGGTGTCCAAATGATCTCAAGACCGTTTGGGACAAGTTTGGGCCCAATTGAGTGTCAATTGATGGGTTCAACCTCAATTAGGTTCATGTTAATGAACATTGATGGTTAACCGATTGTAAACCCTAATTGAATTGGTTTCAACCGTAATTGGCTTTCAATTGAGGGTCAATTTGGTGTCCAATTAATTAAGTCTAACCCTAATTATCTCAATTGATAAGTGGTTAATAAGGGTGTGGCCAATTGAGGGCTTCAACACAGAAAACCCTAATCGATTACAAGCTTTGATGCACCTTTGAGTTCCATGTGGTCTTGACCCATATGGACCAAACAGTCTCAAGACCGTTTAAGGGCAAACGGTCTTAAGACCGTTTGGAACCAAACGGTTTCAAGGTCGTTTAAGATCAAACGGTTTCAAGGTCACATAAGTTCAAACGGTTTGGAAGTCAACTTTGATCAAAACGGTCAATGCACTGAAACGGTCTTGAGTGTCATGCGGTCTTGAAGTCAACTATATCAAACGGTCAACCCATCTGAGACCGTTTGGAGGTTGAAAGTGTGTAATCATTTGGAGACTTTAGGGTTGTGATTACTTAGTACTTTGAAGGTTTAAATGGGTCAATGATGGTTCAACTTAAACCCTAATCATACCCAAAGACATTAAGAGGTTAAGTGATTAATAGATTGACCCGTGATTGTGATCAATGGTGTACTTTACCAATGTGCCCTTGAAGGGTTCAAGTAAACAATACCCCTTAATCAAGCAAACCCTAATGATATGATAGTGGTGACTTAACTCATGTTAATCAAGGATGACTTGACCTAACCTAATCTAGAGTGATGTAATCACCATCTATTAGTAAGAGGAGAGAGAAGGTGCCATTTATAGTTGAAACTCAAGTAAAATACCTTCAATGTGTGTGAAGGTGCATGATTAGGGTATGATCCACCTATGTGAGATCATGAAAACCCTAAGTATGATGATTAATGAATCTTAACCTAACTTGAGGGCATCAATGATGATAATTCTTATACATGATGATGCTGAGAGCTCAATTCACCATGAAGTGAATAGTAAACCCTAATTCTAGGGTAATAACATGAAATGTGAATAGTAAACCCTAATTGAGGGTAATGCATTGAAATGTACAATAAACCCTAATTCCAGGTTATGCTTTTAAGCATGAATCTTCATGATTAAGTATGAGATGAGGAATAATTATTCCTAATTATAATGAAAGGGATTAAATAACCCTAATTGATGTAAACAAGGGAACCTAGCCTTAGCAAAGGCATGAAGGTACAAACCTTGAAATGAAAGATTAATTCTACTTTATAATTGCTGACATGGAAATGAATTGTTTACTGTTGTCAATTGAATTAACCTTGCATGTTTATATCAAAAGATAGATATAATGTATATGAAAACATGAGGTAGATAACATCCTGAATATAATGATACTTAGAATAGTTGATGATGGATTATCCTACATCAACAATGTTTAAATCTATATCATTAATGATAATTGGATAATTCTGATATATGATATATAGGTCATATGAGGAAAGAAACAAGTTAGTGGTTGAAGTAACAAAAGAAAAATATCTTAATATTGGATTAACCAATTATTTCAAGTAAGATAGTAATGAGAAGAATGTGACACATCAAATTATTATAGTTATCACATTCGACAGTCCATGGTATTATATATGGATGAGCCTCTAAACCCTTATACTTAAGCAAGTGACACAAAGAGTATATAATAGGTTGTTACCTATGATAGAGACGTAATGAACTCAATGTACTCAATAAGTACAAATTATACATCTTGAGAGGGAAGTAAATCCATCCAAGGATATGAATGAGAAATGGGTTAATACTTAGAACTGATGGATAATAATGATATATGATGATTATAGTAATTGAAAGCAAACACATTTGATACCTTTGTATGCAGAGTAGTATGTTAAGGTTGAACAGATAATATAAACAGGAAATCCTCATTACTGGAAGATGGGATATATATATATATATATATATATATATATATATATATATATATATATATATATATATATATATATATTAACCCTATGTTTGGGTTATGTTCTTAAACATGGAACCCTATGCATGAAGTATGTAATAGAGAACCACTATATCTTCTTACAGGAAAAGAGGGGTGGTATAACCCTAGTTAAATTTAACCAAGAGCATATTGGTACAATTCTTGAATTGAAAGGTTATCTCTGTTTTATATTATGCTGATATAGAGATGAATTGCTCATTATCAAATATATTATCCATGTAGGTTTCTATAAAGTAATAATCATAACCAGGTAAGGGTTATGATGTCATATTTATTAAAGGCATGCCATAAGCTTTATGAAAAGTGATATATGCTATATTGCCTCAATTAAGTGATAACATATGAGGTTAATGGGCTGTAAGAGCCTTGAGTAAACATCAAGGTCATGCTGATTAGATGACATATGATGATCCAAGGGTTAAGCACCCTATTCTTAATTCATAGTAATGAAATGATTAAGAATTTATATTCATTTGATTACTGATGTGAGTTGAACTTGATACATTTAGTATTCTACTTTCCTAGTTTTTGATCTAATGATTAGTGCTTGGAAACATGCTTGATGATAAAAGAATACTGAAATGTACCTAACTAATCAAGTATAATCATACCATGTAGGGCCCTGACCATAGATCCATCACTGTCAGAGACCAAATGATGGTGAAACAGGTTTTCCTAAGGGAACTCCTGGAGCATATACTTTTGAGTATATGGGGGTATATGGACGTGAATATCCTTACGCCCTAGTGTAGGAATTGATGTAGATGTACTTTAATCTTTCAACCCTTCACTATATATTCATACCGGGTGATGTATCACAAATCTCCCAAAGAAATTACTAATACCACATCGATGAGAGATAAACAAGAAATCTTTCGATGATGAAGAGAGTTCAGAACTCCACTGTAACTCTATATAGAAGTTTCCAGAATACCCTGGATAGCTACTGCAGCAGAGACACAAGATGTCCTGCAAGTAAATCCTCTTACTGATTGAGGAAGATGAGGTCATAAGAATCTGACTCTTTTGATGACCTATGTATGGTACCGACGCGATTTTTATAAATGGTCAGTTGGAGTATGAGCGGTATACCTCATCTCCGCATGGCATAATAATGTTTGAAAAATATAATCAGCTGTATAGTATAACTGCTTAGGTTGAACTACAAGAAACAATGATTGATGTTACAATGTTTACTTTAATAGTTTGTTCAAGTATCTAGCATACATGTTCTACATATGCTTTAATGAAGTGATTGCTTAAGTAAATGTTGTTTTACTTATTACCAAACCTGCTCTTGATATTTTAAGTTACTTTGCTTCTGTTATCCCTTATATGCTATAACAAAGCCTCTGGCGAAGAGTTATAACTCTCGCCGGGACAATTATTTAAATTGTTTCACTTCCGTGGGATTCTACTTTTTAGGTAGACGCCGAGGACAAAGGAATCCATTTAAGAATGAGCAACAATAGCAACAACAACATCAGGGGCAGCAGTGAATCTCAGGTGGAGATACTGACGGTCTAGTCTTGTAGATAGCATGTCTTATGTCATCTCTGTACTCTCAGGTCCTAGGAGTCAGTAGGTCTGAGGTTTTTGGCTTTAAGCCTCGAGATTTTGTTATATCTTGCCTTGTACAGATAACAGGGCAATGGATGTTTGTGATCACTCGAGAGGTGATTCCACAGAGATGTAATGTTAAAGCATGATGTAAATTGTTTATCTTGTTTCTTATAAAAGAAGTTTTATAGTGTAAAGATCTCTTCTCAAAAAGTTTTAATTTCCGGTGATTTTCATAATTCCGCTGCTAATCGAATGCTTCCGCTGAGTTTATATCGTGGTTTATGGATCAGATCGTCTCAACTTCCACAATACAAATGGACTTAGACAAGGTGACCCCCTCTCCCCATACCTCTTCATCATTGTTACGTCCATTCTCACAAACATGATCAAACTTGGTACCATGCACGGTCTTATAGCCTCTCGCTTCATTAGACTCTTCTCATATATTTTAGGTCTGAAGATAAACCTTTCTAAGTCATCCATCTTTGGAGTCAACACCCCACCTGATCTAATAAATAATACAAAATCCTCCTCAAATGCAAAATTGAAAACTTCCCCATCAACTACTTTGGACTACCAATTATGCCACACCCCATCACACACTCAGTTTGGAGCCCCATCATTGACAAGATTCAGATGAAACTTAATTCATGAACTAATCATTTTCTCAACCTGGCAGGCCAACTTACACTCATGAATAGCGTCATCACACCTATTACCACTCACTGCCTCAGCTATATTCTACTACTGAGTAAGACTCTCAAAACCATTGATACGATCAGGAGGAACTTCCTTTGGAACAACTAAAAAGTAGACAATTTATATAGGAAAATCCATCTTGTCAATTGGAGCACCATCAGTGCTCCAATCAAATTTGGAGGGTGGGGAATCATCAACATAAAAATACATGCCATCTGCTTTATCACAAAAATCATTATCATTCTCACCTCTAGAACCAACAAGGTATGGAAGCATTTCATCATCTAGAAATATTATAAAAACAAACCTCCCTGTAACCACACCACTAACAACATGTCTTCCCCACTATAGAAGTACATCAATTAAAATATGGACATTATTAAGAACCTCATCTTCACCCCCTCCCCGCATGCACATCAGAATATCATATTTTGGGTGGATCAATGGTACCATCATAACACCATCTAAAATCTAAACACACACCTTCCTGTCCCATCATCACTGAATAAACTCAATATTTCCAAAGCTCTCAAACTCCTCACTAGCAACAGGCAAAACTCTCTCAAAAATCATCTTCAAAATCATGCCAGTAACAATACTCTAAGAGATATAATCCATGAACTTGAATACAACACCAACAGTAGGATTTCTTGGATTTGGGGACAACATTAGCAGCCTACATCCATCTTACTTATAGGGGACATATTTCTGATATGGTTCACATTTGGAAAACTAAATGGCCGCAAAAACATAAACTTTTCTACTGGTTGCTCTCTTTCAACAAAATCCCTACATACCAACATTTAACTAGTCGAGGTTTTTTGGGACCCACTAGATGCTACATGTGCAAGAAAGATGAAGAAACCACACAATATCTCTTCACCAGTTCCACTTTCACACTGCATCATCTGTATATATTCTTCCCACTACTTTTTGATACTAGTAACCTCCTCCAACCTGCCTTCATCACCAGGATCAAACCCTTACCCCAACATTCTAGATTACCTCCTGAAGACTTGGCCATACATATCTTATGAAATATTTGGCTAGAGAAAAACAATAGGAAGTTTAATAACATTTCAAAACCCACCCATCTTATACTAACTGATATTGAACATTCTATATTTGTACAATTGTACTACTAACAGACATCTACATCAAATCAGGTAATATCTATTGAAGATGACTCAGGCAACATATTTGGTGACCACAATGGTGGTGGATGCTACTTCCTGGAGGACATTATCGTTGACGACATAGGCTTCTGAGGCTATGATCATCACATAGACAAGATCTTTCTATCTTAGTTGTATCATTTTATTTTCCTACAAAGGCATATGTTAAGGGGTGCCTTCCCCAATCCTTGGTTGTTTTTCCATCTAGATCTAATGCTTGGATAGAAGGGCCAGATCCATGTCTATTTTTCACTTTTATAACTTTCATTGTACCCTTTGCTTGTAGATGTTCTATTTGTAAGCAACATTTTTCATTAATGCATGGACTCTTTACAAAAAAAAACATTAATGTGAGAAAGATTACATACCTGAAGACTGTGGAGGCTCCATAATCATTGGTCCCATTGTTTCTGATAGTGATGGAGTCAGCGGAAGCATCAAGATAACTGTGCTAGGAGGAAATTAGGAACACCAGGAACTAGAAGATGAGACAGACGAACGCCTAGAACAAATGGACACCTAGAACCAAAAGGTGAAGAGTGTATGTCTTTTAGAATGGATATCAGTTTCTCTCTCTTGTGAACTCTCCAACGATAGAAGTTGGTTAGGGATTGCTACTCTGGAGAGAGGACCAAACCCATATATATAATAAATATATTATCTCTTTTTCCATCATAAAGAGAAAAAATAGTTATGGGAACTTGTCCAAGTGAACAGATGCATCCCTTCAAGAAATACTTGATAATAATTATATACATAATTATTTTAGGCCACACCAACATGGGATATTTTAACAACTTTGTGTCTTACTACTAACTTTTAAGGATAAAGTGTTGGTATGTATGTCCAGAAAGCCAATCATACGATTAGGGCTATACATCAATCCAACTCAGATCAGATTGGCCTGGATGGGACTGGACCAAGACTCGGTTAACAAAAAAATCATGGACCAAGGACCAGACTGAGTAAGAACCGGTCTGGTCGAGAACCGAACTAGAAAAATGAAGGACCGGACCGACTAGTAAAATGAAGGACCGGACCGAGACCAGATCAAGACCAGACCGGATAACCAATATTCATATACTCTTGATTGTAAAATATAAATGAAATACATTATAAAATTATTAAAGAAGTAATAATCCATTTGAGTATGGTAACACAATCCAAGTTACACAATTAAATTCTTACAACTTGAGAGAGTAAACTATCATAAGAATATTAGGAACATTACTAATACAACATTTACACATAATAAGACAATCGAGGCTAACTGTAATAAATTTGAAGAGCATAAAAAATAACAATTGCAATAATTATAAAATTTATTTATGTTATAGTTAATACGTAATACACTAATTTATTCACAAGTCAAATCAATGTGCAACTTCTATAAGTTTTTCATCATCACAGTGTAATGCAATACTCAAACTTATTTAGCAGCTACTCGGTACTTGCATAGTGTAATGGTTAATGTAGTTCACATTTATTGATATAATGACATCAATGTGCAGACAAAACTATTAATATAGATTTCGGTAAATTCTAGAGTCATTAATAATGTATAATACACCCTCATAATCCTTCATCAATATTAGATTCCATTAATATACATAAGACACTTTTTATGTTATCCAGTCCAACCAGTCTAGACCGATTTCTACTGGTATTGGATCGGACCGGACCAAGGACCTGATTTATGATAAATTACGGACTGAGGAAGGGGCTGAAAGTCAAATCAGTCCAAGACCAGGCTGAACCGAATAGCCAGTCTGGTCTGGTCCACCGCTCGGGACCAAGAAATGTACAACCCTACATATGATGATTGTAATGTCATAACTTATAAATGATTTGATTATTAATAAAGGCAACTTCCAGTTTCTTATGTTTATTCAACTTTTTAGATAATGAAATAACATGATAAATTTCTAGAGAAAGATATTACTCAATGACGTATATCTTCAAGTACGTGACTTGGAAGAAAGAGATCATGCGGATGTTAAGAGTATATACATTCTCATTATGTCCCTGATTGATTGTTATTGTGGAAGGTAAAGGACAACAATGACATATAAGACCAGAGTGGGAGTTGGCTGATGACAGAATCTCATTAGTCATGATATGGCGATATCAAAATAAAAACATAGATACATGTTAGAGAATAGTGTATCGGACAGACTGATGATAAGACTGATACATAGAAATGTTAACTAGGTAAGTCATAATCATGTCTTACAGTGACGGTCATGATTGTGGTTCTTAGACCTGAAATCGATGCACTCATCGCATGTCATTTTTTATGCTTTGACATCATCAAATACAATCCTAAAATATGGGTTGTTATAAAGGTGATGATTGGGTGATTCTGATACATGGGGACTGACTATGAGTGATAGAGATGGGATTCGTCCCTCCTATAAGAGTACGATATATTAGGCCTCTTGATTAGCAAGATAGGGAAATACATGGACATGTACATGTGAGTCAATATATGATACTAAGCTTACATATATCTCAGACAATCTGCTCTGGTTCAAGAAACAAGATTGAAAAATAATGAGGATGATTGCTCCATGCCTATAATTCAATCTAGATATCAGTGACAAAGGAACTATACAAACACTATAACACCATATACAGATTGTAGGTTGAAATTATTCTCCAACTTTCCATTTACTTGGGTAGCAATAATGTGTGACTAGGCACCGCTCATTGCTTGTGATGTCATAAGTTGTTATGGACATTCATTGCCAACGTAATATGGGATCTATAGGGTTACACACATAGGAACTCATCTAAAAGAGGAGTTTAATCTTGAATGATGATTGGATTGATTACTAAAGTGTTTAGGTATTCAATTCACACAACAAATCAGCTATTAGACTACCAAATGATCGGTTCAAGTGTTGAGACAGTTGTTTAGAGTGTTAGTCTAATTCTATTACGCATTGGTTGGAATTTAGTCTGAACCGGGCTACGAGATGCCCTTCTCACTTGTGTGAGACAACCATCTCAGGTGGTGTAAGACGACCATCTCAATTACACTAGATGGTCGGTTCTTGGGTGCGATTCGATTGCATCTAGGATTAGTGCTGACGTCATGATGTGCACTAATTGGAATTGAATTGCCAACATATGTATCAAACTAGAAAACTATAAAATGATCATATCGTAGTGCGATACAACTGTCTCGCATGCCAGATGACCATATGGGTTTGCCAAATGGCTGTTTCAGCCGTTGCAAATTGTGAAGTTTCCAGAATTGTTGCAAAAAAATTAGATCTTTGGGTCCCTTCCACTCCAGCATAGATTCAGAACCCTGGCCTTAACCCTACCTATAAATAGAGGGGTACATGGGGCTTCCTACAGAACAACACAGACAATTGAGAATCAGTTGCTCTAACAATTGTTGTCCTCTCTGGTTGTGGTAACCAAAAGAGCCCATGCAAGTCCTACCTGACTACGGAACAAAGAGCCAAGGGAGAGAAACAACTGGGATCATTGTTGTGGGAGAGTAAGTTGGTGACAATATACCAATAAGAGGGACAACTCCTTCTTCTCCGTCCTAGTAGAATGATAGGAGTTCTAGTTGGTTCGTGTAGACTTTTCTAGAGGCGAGGTGGCATTTGCACGTCACTAAGGAGGATGACGTCAGCCATCAGTCTATGATGAGAGGAGTTGCTACAGTTCGAGTCTGCTGTCCCTGGAGGAGCAGTCAAATGAGTCCCAGTGTAACCTGGAGTTGCACAAACATTGTCCAAGATAGAGTGCACATCTACATCTATGAGAATTGTTGCTAGACTTGCTCTGGGACCAGGTATATCTTCATGAAACTGCCCTTTCTATTGCATAGTTATTGATGCAGTCTGTTGGTTGATGGGAAATATGTCAGTAAAAATTTGACTATCTGATGCCATATTTCCCTGTAGTGGTATCAGAGCCACGTCAATTAATTATGTCTTGGGATAATCGATATGATTGTATTTTTTGTTTTATCGAGTTTATTTATTGCAGGTGATGTGAATATTTAAATTGGTTGATGTGCTTGTTCGACTAATCACCACTTAAGAACCCAAAAAAAATATATATATATATATATATATATATATATATATATATATATATATATATATATATATATATATATATATATATTACATATGTCGTTGTAAAAGTGAGTTTTGATGGTGGATGTGTAGCATGGTTATGGATAATAATCCCTATTATTTGTGCATGGTTGTGTGGTTGGTTAATCATGTTTATATCGGTTTGCAAACTGAGCATCTCTCTTATCTTCCCAATGTAAAAGTAATGTTCTCTTCTACCTTTGTTCCCCTCGAATGTAACTTGAGGTTTCTCAAAAATTATGTAAAAGTAGGACAGTTTACTTTCTTGTTTTGATGATGAAGAAAGATGCCAACCGACCGCTCAGAGTCGCTGAGCTGACTAGAAGAAGGGTCTTAGATGATCAGTTGGTGGGTTCGAGACGACCGTCTGGTAGGGTCGAGATGACCGGCTGGCAAGCCGACCAGGAGCCCAAAGGACCAAACGAGATGATTGTTTGAAGAAGCCAAATGATCAAGTACAGGATGACCAACCAGTTGTTTGGAGGAGCCAACTAACTATCTAAGAGGCGATCTGACCAGTTTAAAGGTTGAACCAATCAACCCAAATTGGCAAGAACGGATCTTCATCAACAATAGGTTTCTACATGTGATGTGGACCTAGGTTTTGGTAATTCCTTATGGTTCCAAGGAATTATATTAGGGTAGACATAGTCATCACTTGTGTTTATTGCATGTTTTTCATTGTGGTTTATCACATGTATAAGATACACACTATATATATGTGGTGGTTGGTTGTTTTATACATATTATACAAACTCCCACAATTATAATATTAAGTTTGAGATGCCTTCCATACGCACCATACATGAAAAGGTTGATCGACCAAGCGTAGTTTATGCCAAAGTGTGGTGCGTCGTCTATCTCATGAAAGTATGATGTTAGGTATGTAGATCTTCCAAAGAAGGGTACATATCCTATCATGTTGGATTTTGGGTCAGACTTAACAGGTGATAACTTGCTGAGACCAGACGCCAGAGGCATAAAGATGATTAGGAGAAAGAGTTGTGCATATCATCTATCGAAGAGTTGCATACATATGCAATTGGCAAGTTTGGCCTACCTAAATAATGAAGTTATGGGTGATCAACCAAAGCTGAGTCATGACCTGATAAAATATAGATCTTGGCCCATTAGAATATCACACATGCAATATTCTGAATTGATATTGAGGGCTATCAATTTGAACAAAATAGTGGGAGCAATAGTGAATTAAAAACCTAATTAATATTGACTTTTCAAATCAAATCAAGTCAAATCAAATCAAAAAGGAGTTTTGACAAATGTAAATTTTCTCTTGTAGAATCAAATGGAAAACACTCAATCATTGCAATCGGACAAATTAAATGAGATTTATTTTCATAATTGGTGTAGGACCTTGAGAAGTGTTTTGCATGTTCTTGAAACACAAGTGCTAGTATCCACTCCAAATTTGCCTAAGAGTGTCATGAATGCTTATTTGAAGCATGTCAATGATGTTGTGATCATCAAGAACCTTATGTTGGGTTGTATGAACTATGAGTTGCATAAACAACATGATAAGCATGAAAGGTATAATGTCTCTAAGGCACAGAGAAAACTGATAGAAGGAGATCCAGTAGAGCCTCATGTTCTCAATATGATTGGTCATATGAAGCATATTGAAAGATTAGGATTTCCTTTAGGTCAAGAGTTGGCCACAAATATGATTTTGCAAATCCTTGCCTAAATCATGTATCTAGTTTATCAAGTGTTATCACTTGAGTAACATGGTTGGATTGGTATTAGAGTTTCTTGACATCTTGATAAGTGTCGAAGCACAAATGAAGATGGACAAATATGTGATGATGACAAGCGGAGTTGATTCCAAGGCCAAAGGCAAAGCCAAGAAGCGTTTTGTGGCTAAGCTATAATCCAAGTCTTATGCATTCAAAATATGGAGAAGGATAAGGGAACCTAAGAAGATGAAGCAAGGGATTCAGATCTCTACTGCTGGTGTATAAGTTATTCAGATTAACTTTACTACTTACTCCTCATGGGTACTAGATACCGGATGTGGATCACACATTTTTTCAAATGTGAAGGATTTGAAAAGAAGTAGACCTTTAGAGAAAGGTGTGGTAGAACTGTGAGTTGCCAATGGCATAAGAGTTGCGGCCAACCCATTTAAAACCTATGAGTTATCTCTATCAAGTGAGCTTGTAATAGAGTTAGAGAACCCTATTATGTACATGCCATTAATAGGAACATCGTGTCTGTATCTTGTTTGTACACGAACGAATTTGAATTTCTTATAAAGAATGGAATATGTTCTATTAGTAAATATGAGATCTTTTATGACAGTGCCCTAATGTCTTATGGTCTATACTTGATAGATCTAGAGACAAGTGTATATAATGCATATACCAAAAGACAAAAACTCAATAATTCAAACCAACTATACCTTTGGCATTGTCGTCTATGACACATAAATGAGAAACGCATATCGAGACTCCATAAAGATGGTTATACAGACTCTTTTGAGTTTGAATCAATAGAGGCATGTGAATCTTATTTGTTGGGCAAGATGACCAAGACTCCCTTCACTGGAAACAATGAGAGGGCTATTGATCTATTAGGACTCATACATATTGATGTGTGTGGCCCTTTTAGAACAACTGTTAGAGGTGGGTATCAGTATTTCATTACCTTTACTGATGATTTCAATAGGTATGGCTATGTTTACCTGATGAAACATAAGTTAGAAGCTCTTGAAAGTTTAGAGAGTTCATGAATGAAGTATATAACCAACTTGGTAAAAGTATTAAGGCACTTCATTCAGATCAAGGTGAAGAATACTTGAACCAAGAGTTCAAGGACCTTTTTAGAGCCCATGGGATTATATCCCAGTGGAATCCACCTAGAACACGATAACATAATGGTTAGTCAAAAAGAAGGAACCACACATTACTGGATACACTGTGATCAATGATGAGTTTTACTAATCTTCGACAACCTTCTGGGGTTATGCTCTTGAAACTGCCACGTTTAAACTTAACTGAGGGCCGTCAAAATTAGTTCAAAAGGCACCATATGAGATATGGACTGGGAAGCATCCCAAAATGTCTTTTATGAGGATTTGGGGGTCTAAAGCTAATGTCAAGAAAATGTTTTCTAAAAATTTTGGCCCTGGATCTGATAAATGTTACTTTGTTGGATATCCCAAAGAAACCAAGGGATACTACTTGTATAAACCAACTGAAAATAAAGTGTTTGTTTCTAGAGAGACTACATTCCTTGAGAAGCAATTCATTGTCAAAGGAATCAGTGGGAGGCAAGTAGAACTTGAAGAGGTTCGAGACCAATAAGAAAACATTGAACCCGTTGAGGCACAGGAGGAACAAGGAGACTCACAAATTGTTGTAGAATCTCAAATTCCTCATGTGACACATGAGCCGTGTAGATCTAGTAGGAGACGCCTTGAACATGAGAGATTTGGATATCTTGTGACTCAAGAAGGAAGTGAATTGGTCATAGATGATGTGCCAATTACCTATCAAGATGCTATTGAGGGACCAGAGTCTGAGAAATGGCTTGAAGCCATGAGATCTAAGATGGAATCCATGCATGCGAACAAGGTATGAACCTTAGTGGATCCACCTGAAGGGGTAAACCCATAGGGTGCCAGTGGGTCTTCAAGAAGAAGACCGACATGGATGGTAAAGTATAAACATATAAGGGCAGATTGATAGCAAAGGGTTTCAGACAAGTTTAAGGTGTTGAATATGATAAAACCTTTTCTCCAGTGGCCATGGACATCAGGATCATGCTTTCTATTACAACTTATCATGAGTATGAGATTTGGAAAATGGATGTTAAAACCACATTCCTTAATGGTAATCTTGTGGAGGATGTGTATATGACACAACCTGGGGGTTTTATAAATCCAAAATTTGCAAATAAATTATGTAAGCTACAAAGGTCAATATATGGATTGAATAAGCATCTCGGTGTTGGAATCATTGTTTTGATGAGATAGTCAAAGAGTTTGACTTTGTTCAAAATGAAGATGAACCTTATGTGTACAAGAAGGTTAGTGGGAGCATTGTAGTATTCCTCATATTGTATGTAGATGACATACTATTGATGGGGAATAACATCCCTACTTTACAAAAAGTAAAGACATGGCTTGGAAATATATTCCCTATGAAAGACTTGGGAGAAGCATCCTACATCTAGGGGATAAAGATATATAGAGATAGATCAAGAAGGCTTCTTGGACAAAGTCAGAGCACATACATTGACAAAGTGTTGAAGCACTTTAGCATGGAGAACTCAAAGAGAGGAAACATGTCTGCATTGTAAGGAGTTACCATCTCTAAGAGTCAATGTCCCCGTTCTTGTGAAGAAAGGGATCGAATGAATATGATTTCATATGTGTTGACAATTGGATCCATCATGTTTGCGATGTTGTGCACCCATCTAGACGTCTCATATGCCCTGAGTACGACAAGCAGATATCAGTCAGATCTATGCGATGCTCACTGGACAACCTTGAAGAACATCATCAAGTACTTGAGAAGGACTAAGGATCAGTTCTTGGTCTAGGGCAGAGAGGAAGTGTTGGTCGTAAGAAGTTAAACTGATCCAGGCTTCTAGACTGATAAGATTATTATAAATCGCAATCAAGATTTGTGTTTTGCCTAAATAATGGAGCTACAAGTTGGAAGAGTTCCAAGCAAGAGATAGTTGCTAATTCTACAACATAAACTGATTATATTGTTGCATCAAATGCAACAAAGGAGGTTGTATGGATCAAGAAGTTCATTACAAAACTTGGGGTCATTCCAAGCATCAGAAACACAATTGAGCTATATTGTGACAACAATGGGGTTATTGCACAAGCTAAGGAACCCAAAATGCATCAATGCTCAAAGCTTATACAAAGGTGATATCATCTCATACGAGAGATCATATAGCGATGAGATGTAAAGATTTACAAAGTACCAACTGAGAACAATGTTGTTGACCCCTTGACAAAGGCACTTTCATAGTAGAAGCGTGATGGTCATGTTAGGTCACTCAAAATAAGATTCGTGGGTGATTGTCTCTAAGTGTAAGTGGGATTCTGTTGGTATGTATACCCAAAGAGCTATTTAAATGATAATTGTAATAGCATAACTTGAAAATGATTTTATTATTAATAAAGATAAACTTCCAATTTATTCTATTTATTTATTTTTTAGATAATTAAATAACATGATAAATGTTTAGATAATGATATTACTCAATGACATATGTCTTCAAGTACATGACTTGGAAGAATGAGATCATACGTTAAGAGTATATACATTCTCATAATATCATGATCAGTTGATATTGTGGAAGTTAAATAGACATAAATGTCACATAAGATCAGAGTGTGAGTTGGTTGATGATAGAATCTCATTAGTCATGATATGGTGATATCAAACCAAGCACAGATACATGTTAGAGAACGGTGTATAGGACAATCCCACCATAAGAGTGATACATGGAAACCTTATCTAGGTAATTCAGAATCACATCTTATAGTGATGGTGGTGATTGTGGTTCTTAGACCTGAAATCACTGCACTCATCACATGTCATTCAGTATGCTTTGACACCATCACACACAATCCTAAAACATGGGTTGTTATAAAGGTGATGATTGGGTGACTATGACACATGGGGACTGACTATGAGTGATAGAGATGGGATTTGTCCTTCCTATAGGAGTATGATATCCTAGGCCTCTTAATTAGCAAGAATGAGAAATACAGGGCTATGTACATGTGAGTCATATGTGATATTGAGCTTACATATATCTCAGACAGTCTGCTCTGGTTCAAGAAACAAGATTGAATAATAATGAGGATGATTGCTCCATGCCTCTAGTTCAATTTGGAAATTAGTGACAAAGGAACTATACAAACATTGTAACACCATACACAGATGGTAGGTTGAAGCTGTTCTCCAACTCTTCATTTACTTGGGTAGCAATGATGTGTGACTAGGCATCGCTCATTGCTTCTAATGTCATAAGTTGTTGTGAACATTTACTGCTAATGTAATATGGGACCTATCGGGTCACACACATAGGAACTCGTCTAGAAGATGAGTTTAATCTTGAATTATGATTGGATTGATTAATAAATTATTTAGGTATTCAATTCACACAACAAATCATCTGACTAGACTGCCAAATAATTAGTTCAAGTGTTGAGATAGTCGTTTGGAGTGTCAGACTACTTGTATTGTGCATTGGCTAGGATTCAGCCTGAATCGGGCTGCGAGACACACATCTCACTTGTGTGAGATTACCATCTCAGGTGGTGTGAGATGATCATATCACATGCACCAGATGGTCGGTTTAGGTGGTGCAATTCGATTGCATCTAGGATTGGTGTTGACGTCATGACATGCACTAATTGGAATTGAATTGCCAACATATGTACAACACTGGGAAGCTATGAAATGACTGTCTCGCACATCAATGCAAGATGATCATCTCGTGCACCAAAACACCATATGGGTTTTCCAAATAGTCATTTTGGCTTTTGTAGATTGTGAAATTTCTAGAATTGTTGTGAAAATTCAAGATCTTCCGATCCCTTCCACTCCCGCATAGACTGGGAACCCTGGATCTAACCATGCCTATAAATAGAGGGGTATTGGGGGCTTCCCAAAGAACAACACAGACAATTGAGAATCAGTTGCCATGAAAATTGTTGTCCTCTCTAGTTTTGGTAACCACGAGAACCTAGGTAAGCCCTACCTGATTAGGGAGGGATAGCCCAGGAGAGAAACAACTAAGGATCATTGTTGTGGGAGAGTAGGTTGGTGACTAGTAAACCAACAGGAGGGACAACTCCTTCTTGTCTGTATTGGTAGGATGACAGGAGTTCTAGTTGGTCCATGTGGGCTTCTCTAGAGGTGAGGTAGCATTTTCCCATCGCTAAGGAGGACGACGTCAGCCAACAGTCTGTGACGAGAGGAGTTGTTGTAGATGATGATGTTTGAGTCTGTTGTCCCTAGAGGAGTAGTTAGACAAGTCCCAGTGCGATCAAGAGCTGTGTACACATCGTCCAAGACAGAGTGTGCATCTACATTGACGAGGATTACCGTTGACCTTGCTCCAGGGCTAGGTGTATCTTCATGAAACTATCATTTCTATTGCATAATTATTGATGCAATCTGCTAGTTAATGAGAAATATGTCAGTAAAACTTTTGTTTCCGCTGCCTATCTGATGTCGTATTTTCCTACATAATGATTATCTTCTTTCTCACTATTTTCACATGAATGTAGAGGCATTGGATCAAGAAATTCAATAATGCACATACACTCTCTCCTCCAGCTAGCATGTTGTATACAACATTGAAGTTGTGCCTAGTTTCTCTAATGCAACTTGTCGTTACACCTTAACCCACATTAATGTAGGAAATTATTCAATTGAAGAACTACAACAACTACATTGAATCAATAGTAACTAACATCATTGTCAAATGAGCAATCTGCTGTAGCAAAACCAAGTATCATTGTCACAACATAGGAAAATCAAGTATTTAGAATATGCTTTGTAATTTATAGAAAATGCTAGATGCCTAAGGTTATGAATATTGTACTTCTAGTAAAATATGCATTTTGATTAGAATAATACTAATTTTCATTCACCGGTTATATATACAAAAGTATTCATGGTTTTTTTCCCATTAGGATAACATCTAATAACTCATAGAAGATATATCCAATATTATATAAAATTGAGAACCTCTACATTTCCTCAAAATAGCAACCAAAACATCAAACTACTTTGTTTCAAGCTTTCAAACGACTTTCAAATCTCCAAAAGTGCAGGAGCAAATTGTAAGACCCCTCACGTCAAATAAATAATCACTTTTAGTAAATATGCGTTTATGTTTTGTTCGTTCTGTGGATACATGAAGTCATGAATGCAAGTTGGTTTCCACTTGATAAAGGTATTCCAAAGAAGAAGATATATATTTTCCTATGAGATTCAACTACATGGGAAGCAACACTTTTACAAGAGCCAATATCTTGTTTCAGTATTAAATGGAGTTGTCCCTACATTAGATTTGTGAAGAAGGATATAAATTGTTCTTGTCATAGTGCAACATTGTCTTATGGAGTAGGATAAGTAAATGATCAACCTTTGAAATATACATGTGTGTCGGAATTGATAGCTAGCATCGATGTAAGCTATATTTATAGAACCATAGTTTTAAAATGAGCAAAAAATATTCCACTTCTATAATATATATTTGTTTCTTAATATCTTCAAAGAAATTGGTAATTAGGTCATTAAAATGAATGAAGAATTTTCTTTCAAAGTGAAAGCATCATTGTATTAAGAAGAATAAAAAGGAGTGAAATAAGAAATCTATCTAATGAAAATGAGATGGATAAGTATATTTTATAAATAAATGGTATATGATATATTTAAAGGATATTATTTATTTCCTACCAATTTCCCCCCATCAAAATAGAATGAATATTAGTATAAAAGGAGTCTATGTATGGATATGCATTCTGAAATGGAGGAAGATATGATGGAAGAATGGAGGAAAACTTGGGAGTCAAAAAAAATATAAAATATTGTGTATAATCCTTTGGATAAAAAGTATATGGATATTAATCTATAATAAAATTTAGAAGGAAATGTGGCTAAATGTTATTGGAAAATAAAGGAAAATATAGAAAATTTGTTGAAAATTTATAGGTAAATTAGAAAGAGAAGTTGAAAATAATGGAATCATGAATAATTGATAGAAACTTATTACAAAATAGGTTATGGTATAGAGATAAATATTTAGGTATCATATAATCAATATAAAAATTTGCATAGGGTTTATTGTTTATGACACACATGGACTTACTTTTTTGACGTTCTTCTCTATCCCTCCTCATAAAAATCCAGCTTAATAAAATCAAAATTTATTCATATCTCTCCTCCCCTCATCTCTCCTATCATTTATTTCCCTTTATTGACCATATACTAATTATAGCATACATATGTATCTGATAAAGTAAATACAACGACATTCTATAATAATATTTTGACTATGAATGTGGTTGAAAAAATAATATATTAATTTTAAACACAGTTTATTGGTTTCTTGATTTGGACATCTATCAATATAACCAACTTTACGATAAACTTCAATAAATATTTGAACCATACAATTTTGTCTTATTTTGTATGTATGTTAGATGATTTAACTATAATTGTGACATCCCATTATCACACAGACAATGAAATGCCACACGAAAACGAGTGGAACTGTCATAAACCTTGTATTACCAAAAACATGGGTTAATTAAAACTAATTACGGAAAGTAGATAAGAAAGGAACTATTACAACCAGATCCACATCCTGCAAGAAAACATGTTATATAAACATACATAAAATTGATACATGTCCACATCTCATAGGATCTAGCTGTCTCATAAGCACAAGAGTTCACCACCTGTATAAATACAGAATAGGCCACATCAGGCCAACTGCAGGATAAAGAAGCTACATCAACTATCCATCGTGAAACCTCATCAAAACACCTCAAAGGACCTGAGAGTACAGGGATGACTCTAGGACTCTACTACAAAACATCCAACAACAGCAACAACATATCCAAGCTTGCTTTCTACTATTCTTCTTGTTAATCAACTGCAACACCGCAACCACCACCATGTCTAGCTCGATCACCTAAAAAGGTTTTATACCAACGGGGTGAGACACACAGTCCCAGCGAGAAACATAACCCCCTCCAAAACCATAAAACCTCAAAGGAGAGTTAGAACATATAAAATAGGTAACTGATATAAGAAGATCATATATGAGCAGCATACTAAGCAAAACTAACTTGTTATAACATCATACCAAGATATCCGGGAGGTATATAACCAAATATTTCTTATGGAACATGATTGACAAGATGAGTATATAGGAACTTACCGTAAGATATGAGGAACATGTAATTAACTTTCAAGATATAACTAGAGCAACTATACAAGCAAGGCCTCAACCAATGTTTCATGTTTTGCCCTAAGCAATATATACTATACGGTTGGATTACCATTTATTATGCCCTGAGGAAGTGAGCCGTACTGCTCAAATCCAACCTTCGGCTACGAAGCCCAAAACTGGTGCCATACCAGGTCAATGAACGAGCTGGGCTCCATGACCTCACCTCCTCTTGGTCAGTATACAATATCCAAAACAGGACCATAGTCTCTTGCTTAAGTGGCCTCAGCCACACAGGGTCAGGCTACCCTCTGCCTAGCCCACCTTGGTACATGTATCGACACTAGAAAACTGAGCCACGGGCCTGTTCACCATGCTCCATCATCATTGAGCCATGGTCCTGTTCACCATGCTCTATCACATATCCTGAGCCATGGGCATGTTCACCATGATCTAACCACACTGAGCCACGGGCCTAAAACCATGCTTTAAACATGCACTACTACTTAGGGTGTAGGCGCACCCTACATATTCAACAATATGCATTCCAGATTAACCCTTAGGAGAACCTATTTCACCATTACCAAACTCCTGACGACAATGGATCTATGGCCAGGGCAAACTACATGAAAGATTCATCTATAATTAATTATCATATTTTAAGTGGATTGCAAGATGCAACCAAGTTATGTAACATGCAACTATATCAAGAATGAATAAGCATAGAACTCATTATCTTGTGTTACATTGTCACTAAGGCCTTCAGTGCCATCAACATCATCCATATCCATCACAAGGTTCCAACATCACGTGTTACCACTTGGTCTCTTACCAATCATCTAGATTCATCACAAGGATTTGCATCACAGGGATTCAATCCCATCATCAAGGCACACATTACCATTCCATGGGTAACACCCATCATATATCACTAGGTTCATCATAACCCTTGATGTTCCACATCATATCATTGTTTGCCATCATCATAGCCTCATCATACAACTGGTACCTGCATGGTTAGCATGAGCATAGAGGTACAACTGTACTTTACAAGGAACATCTTAGACTTATTGCATATACCAAGAGAGATATAATTACACAATTGGATGAGCATATCTATGCATGACATTATCTTATATGACTTCTCGATCAAGCATTAAAGTTTCCAACTGATCACAAGGTACAACCCTCAGTATTGATATATCAAGTAAGGGACAACCCTCACTAAAGGTATAATGGGCCAGGGACAACCCTCACCAAAGGCGCCATAAACCTCACTAAAGGTAAGACACGCCTCATCAGAGAGTGTGACACCCAACACTGTATCGGTTAACTCCCATCATATAAGTCAACCTTCATATCGGTCAACAACCATATCAGGCAGCACTAGACATCTAGGTATAAGTGGGTGTCGAGCATGAAGGACAAACCCCATATCGCCCAAAGAAGCAAACCCTAACGCCCAAGCTGCATATCGCTCAAGGCAACATAGCCACTAGGGCACCATGTCGGGCAACACAACTAGAGGAGTGTCGTGCAAGGTACACGCCATATTGCCCAACACAAGATCTGCCTACCATACTCATATCGGTTAAGGGAACAAGCCACTATATCACCCAAGGTAGGATCTACTGGATTACTCAACATCCTATTGGGCAGAACCATAACGTGCAATCCCTACACAACACCCATGTCACCCAAAAGCATCTTGGGTTGGGATCCATATCAGGCAAGGCATCTTCCAACAAGGTATCGGGCAGCACCATCCAAGAGGATGTCGTGCAAGGCACCAACATGCCATGACGCCCAACACAGACCACCTAACGCCCAAGGGACCAACACCACAACTAACACCCTTCTCGGGTTATCACTCATAATGGGTTACCTCTCAACATGTTGATAATGCCCAGAGACATCGGCTAACGTTGCGTCACCTCATCAAGCCGATAATGAATATAAGACATATCAGCCAGCCCATCATATCGGGCAGCAATACATCTTGGGTTGTCAAAGGTATCAGATTGGTCATCTTCAACCTCAAGACTGCCACCACGAAACCCTAATAGGTCAAGAGAGTTGGCTCACCTATCAACAACCAAGTGATAGGGGTTTTGCACAACTTCTATCACATATCAGGCAACAAGATGGGTCATCCCATATCATCCAACCTTCGAACCCCAACTATGTCAAGACCAACCAAAGGCTCACCTCTCAAGTCCATGGTAATAGAGGGCTATTGCCCAAACAACTAAAACATAGGCTCACCTCTCAACAACTAAGGAAGAGAGGGGTTTTTCCTATACCACTAGAGCTCAAGCTCACCTCTCAAAACCAAAGGGAGCGAAAGGGATTTTTCCCCAAGAACACACCACACACACCATGGAGTTAGGATACCCTAGGCTCACCTCTCAACAACTAAGAGATAGGGGTTTTGCCCAAAGAACCCTAATCCAATGGTTCGACCAACAAGGTCCAAGAACACATCTAAACGTCATAACCATGTCATCACATCCAACAAGACCAAGGGCACATACTAGAGCAAGAACATTACTAACAAGGTATGCATGGATGATCAAGATAGCATATAAAAAAACAACATGAAGAGAAGGTAATATATCTAGGGTAGGATTTATGTAACCTACCTCAAGCACACTCCTCAAGCTCGAAGCTCGAAGCACCAAGCTCCAAGCTCCAAGGCACCACCTTCGGCCACCTCAAGAAGAGAAGAACAACTCATAACCACCATGGCCGAAAAATAAGCAAGAAGGAGAAGGTGCCAAGGAAAGAGAGAAGGATACTCACCACGTGAGAAGGAAAGGAGCAAGGGATACTCTATGTCATCTACCACTAGAGGAAGAAGAAGACTAGAGCTATGTCTCCCTCCTAGCTTCATCAAGGAGAGGGTATTGGACAAGACAACAACTATATCGGCCACCACTCCCTCTTCTTTTCTCCTAGCTCAACCACTAAAGGAAAAATGAGAAACTAAGGGAACTAAAGGAGCTGCTAGCAAGCAAGAAGGGTCGAATACATACAAGGGGGTCAAGTGGGCATCCACTAGAGGATTACTCTACATGTGCTCACCCAAACCACCACTTGTCCAAAATATGCCACCTTACTAGCACCCCAAACCACTTGCTCATGACTTGCCACCAACTAGCAAAGCAATGACCACTTGTCCAAAGATGGTGACACAAATGAGGCTAGGTAAAGAAGGGTGTGTATCGCCCAACATGGCGCCATGGATGATACACCACTGCCTGATACACCTCCTGGCCGACACACCCTACCCGACACACTTCTTGGCCGACACACCCTGCCCGACACACCAAGCAAGGAGGCGGAACCAGGCTCAAACTAGGTCCAAAAAAGCCCAACAACAAGCCTAAGTTTCAATAAGCTCAAACAAGGCTCAAAGAAAACCAAGCATGGCACCCCACTCATCCTCTCAACCCTAGAGGATGCAAGGAGAGAGAAAGACATCTCTAATGGTGACAAACTTGCACACAAAACCTAAAACTTGGGTAAATTGCAAGTTGCACCTCAACCTCCCAACAAAGCACAAACAAAACCCTAATCACAACTCAGGTGATTAGAAAACATCTAAACACAAAGGTTAGACAAAGCAAACAGGGTAAGCCCAAAATGGAGGTCAGGGTCCTTACAAGCCATAAACCCCTACAAAAGGATTTTGTCCCTGAAATCTGAAGAGAAAAGGGAGGGATACTTCCTCCTAATCTCTTACTCAAGCTCCCACGTGGCTTCCTCAATGACACAATGATGCCAAAGAACCTTAACAAGAACCATTTCCTTCCTCTTTAGCTTCTTCACTCTTTGGTCAAGGATCAACACATGACCTTCCTCGTAGGTCACATCTTCATCAAGCTCAACTTCCACTGGCTGAATCACTGTCTCTGTGCCTGGATGATTTTACTTTAGCATACTGACATGGAACACTGGATGCAACCTGTATAACTCTGGCAGTAGCTCTAACTTGTAAGACACTTTGCCAACACGTGCTATCACCGGATATGTCCCCATATACCTAGGAGCCAACTTGCCTTTTTAGCCAAACCTCAACACACCTTTACATGGAGAGACCTTGAGATACACCTTGTCTCCCACTCAGAACTCCGGAGGTTGTCTATGATTATCTGTATACAATTTTTATCTATCTTGTGCCGCTTTCAACTGTTGCTATATCACCTTGATCTTTTCTGTTGTCTGCTGCACTAACTCAAGACCCAGAAGCTGATACTCACCAAACTCATACCAACATAGAGGAGATCTGCACTTCCTACCATATAAAGCCTCATAAGGTGCCATGTCCATACTCTATTGGTAACTGTTGTTGTAGGAGAACTCTATCAAACTGAGGTGCACGTCCCAACTGCCTAGGAACTACAAAACACAAGGTCAGAGAAGATCCTCTAAAGTCTGAATAGTCCTTTTAGACTGTCCATCTGTCTGTGGGTGGAAGGCATTACTGAACCTCAACTGTGTTCCCAATGCTCTGTGCAATTGTTCCCAAAAATGACTCGCGAACTGGGGACCTCTATCAGAGACTATCATTATTGGCACACCATGCAAACACACTATCTCATTCACATACACTTGAGCAAGCTTCTCTACTGTATATGTTGTCTTCACAGGTATGAAATGAGCAAACTTTGTCAATCTGTGCACTATCACCCAGATGGAATCATGATTTTTAGCTGCCCTCGGAAGGCCAACTATGAAATCCATGGTTACATGATCCCATTTCCACTATGGTATTGGCATGGGTTGCAACATACCTACCGACTTTTGATGCTCAGCCTTAACCTGCTGGCATACCGCACACCTAGCCATGAATTCGGCCACATCTCTCCTCAAGCCAGGCCACCAATACAGATCCTTTAGATTGTGATACATCTTGGTGACACTTGGATGCATAGCATACATCGATGTGTACGCTTCCTCGAGCACTAACTTCCTCAGATCATCAACATCGGGGACCATCATCCTATTGTGATAACAAACTAGTCCATCCCCGGACTCATGAAAGCCATCACGCTTCTTGCTGCCAAACACTAATCTAATCAACTGAACTGTAGCATCTGACTGCTATGCTTCTTTGATCTACCGCCTCAACGTAGTCTTCATTTGCATCTATGCCAATAGTCCTACTAACAAGGAGACTTCCAACTATACATTCATCTACCGCAAAGAGACAAACATATCTTGCCTATGCCACATCAAAGAACTCAACTGTGCCTTCTTCGTAGGAAGAGAAGAAGACTTTCTGCTAAGCACATCAGCTACCAGATTCACCTTACCAGGATGATACTCAATGGTGCAATCATAATCACTGATCAGCTCTATCCAACGATACTATCGCATGTTCAGCTCACTCTGTGAGAAGATATACTTCAGGTTCTTATGATCCATAAAGATATGACACACTTCCCCATAAAGATAGTGTCTCCAAATCTTTGATGCATGGACAATCGCTTCCATCTCCAAATCATGTGTCGGATAACTCTCCTGATGTTTCTTAAGCTATCAAGAAGAAAAAGAAACCACATGATTTTCCTGCATCAAAACACAACCTAAGCCTTTCTTGGAAGCATCACAGAAAACAACATAGCCTTTCCCAGGCTCTGGCAGCACCAACACTAGAGTACTATTCGGCTTCTCCTTCATGTTTTGAAAAGCTTGTTGACAACGATCATCCCAAACAAAAGGTACATCCTTCCTGGTCAACTTCATCAACAGCAACGCAATCACACTGAAGTCCTTTATAAACCTTCGGTAGTATCCTACTAAACCCAGAAAACTACAAACTTCAGTCGGCGGCTTCGGTTGCTCCCACTCTACAACTGACTCCACCTTCTTGGGGTCCACTCTGACTCCTTCCACCCATATCACATGTCCCAAGAAAGTCATTTCCTTCATCCAGAACTCACACTTGTTGAACTTGGCATACAACTAGTGTTGGCGAAGGAGAGTCAATGCTTGTCAAAGATGTTGTTCATGCTGTTGACTATCCTGACTATAGATTAAGATGTCATCTATGAAAACCACAACAAACTGATCTAAAAAGAGACAGAACACCCTATTTATCAGATCCATGAAAGCAGCAGGTGCATTGGTTAGCCCGAACGACATAACCACAAACTCAAAGTGACCATACCTTGTCCTAAGAGCTGGCTTTGATATGTCATCTTCCTTGATCCTCAACTAATGATATCCAGATCGTAGATCGATCTTTGAGAACATTGTAGCACCATGCAACTGATCAAATAGGTCATCTATCCTTGGCAAAGGATACTTGTTTTTTATCGTAACTTTGTTCAACTGCCGGTAATATATGCATAGACACATCAATCTGTCCTTCTTATTCACAAATAGAACTGGAGCACCCCATGGTGATGTGCTCGGTCTAATGAAACCTTTATCCAACAACTCCTATAACTGCTTCTTCAGCTCTGCCATCTCAGCTGGAGCCATCCTGTACGGTGTCTGAGCAACTGGCTGTGTCCTTGGTACTAGATTGATTTCAAAATCAATCTCTTGAGGTGGGGGAACACTGGGAAACTCATTGGGAAACACATCCTCAAACTCTATGATAATAGGAACATCCTCAAGGCTAGAACCTTCTACCTTGGTATCCACAACATGAGCCAAAAATGCTCTACAACCTTGCCGCAACAACTTTTCTTCCACCATAGTTGATACCAAACATGTCAGAAGAATCTTCCTATCTCCCTAGAAGACACACTTCTTACCATCATCAGCAAACACCGCTTGCTTGGAATCACAGTCCAGCACAACCTTATACCTCTCTAAGGTATCCATCCCAAGGATCACATCGAATCCATGCATATCAAGTGGTTGGAGATCCACTTGTATGTTGTATCCCGAGAAGGATAGAACACAAGATGGACACACTTCGTGAAGCATTGAGGAACCATCAAGAGGGATTTCTAACAAGAAGCTATCTTTCTTACAACTAACATGTAAAAGATAGCTATCAAGCATACTACAAGCGATAAAAGAGTGCATAACACCCGGGTCAACCAGAACAAATACAAAGCAAGAAGAAGACAAATCAGAATGAAATAACTCCATCTGACCTGCCACCACTCACGGGTTGACTATCGCCTCTGACTGACTCATAGCATAGAATCGAGACATAGCTTGTTGTCCACGTGCTCGGATTCCTTGAGCAGGATCCAGGTTGTGATGCTTGGCCACGTCCTCATCCTCTAACACCATTAAACTACTGTCTATCTGACCCTTGTTGACTCTATTTCAGTTGTTGTGTCACTTCAACGTCTCTCCTTGGGAAATTCCACCTGATATGCCCGACCTGTCCACAGAAAAAGCACGAAGGGTCTCTCAACTACGGCCTAGATGGTCATGTCACTGCCACTGAAGCTGTATTGTAGGCTCTGGATGGAGAAAACCCACACCCTCTTCCTTTACTTGGTGACCATTGAGATGGTGCACTAGAGCCTTGCATCACAGAAGGTGCAGAAAACCTCAGCTTCTTGTGGCTGTCAAACCTCTGTTTCTGAAACTGAGTAGGCCTTTTCTTGGACATGGTCTCTCTCTTCTCCTTGACTGACTATTCAATCCTTCAGATAGACTCAACAAATGTGGCAAACCACTCTTGGTTCTCTAAAGCAGCAACATGAGTCGACAACTCGGCACTCAAACCATTCTCAAACCGTCTGATCCTCTCATCATCTGTTTCCACCATGTGAGGACAAAACCTCAACACCTCCATAAACTTGGCTTCATACTCGGTGATTCTTAGAGAACCTTGGTGCAGATGCTCGAACTGGCTGATGTTCTCATCCAGATACGTCTTCGGGAAGTATCGACTCAAGAACTCCCATCGGAAGACATCCCAACAGATCACCTCACCGAGTCTCTTCTCTTCCTTGATGGCCCACCACTAGCCAACACTACCTTTCAAAAGGTAGACAACGTTCTTGACTTTGTCTGCTTTGGGGATATCAAGGATCCAGAAGGCCTTCTCTAGTCCTGTTAGCCACATATCTACATCTGCTGGATCATCCGTTCTAGCATAATATGAAGCTCTGACTCGGCAAAGCCGCTCAAAGGTCTTCCCAATACCCGATGTTTCTTTACGGAGAACCAACGCTTTTAGCGGAGACACAGATAACCTCTCCACCATGAGA
Source organism: Alisma plantago-aquatica (assembly GCA_963693085.1). NCBI lineage: Eukaryota > Viridiplantae > Streptophyta > Magnoliopsida > Alismatales > Alismataceae > Alisma > Alisma plantago-aquatica. The sequence continues at coordinate 189,972,505 of OY856410.1, read as the reverse complement.
TTCATCGTTGCCATTACCTGCCCCATAAGGTGTTGGTAGACAAGATTCTCAAGAATAGCTGGGTCGATTTGGGGGACCTCAGGTACCCGATCTTCATGTGCTTGCACACTCGCTCCATCAACTGATGCAACGACACTGCTCTCGGCAGCATGTTCTTCGTGACTTCCAGACATCTTTTAGCTTTATCTTCTACTGGGGGCAGAAGGCTATTATGAGAAAATCTAGAAAAATCACAAGAATAGACACAAAACCTAGTCCTAGATCCCTATAGACTCATAAAACCTAGAGCTCTGATACCAAACTAATATGTGACATCCCGCTATCACACAGACAATGAAATTCCATGCAAAAACATGTAGAACCGTCATAAACCTCGTATTACCAAAAACATGGGTTAATTAAAACTGATTGCGGAAAGCAGATAAGAAAGGAACTATTACAACCAGATATACATCCTGCAAGAAAACATGTTATGTAAATATACATAAACTTGATACATGTCCACGTCTCGTAGGATCTAGTTGTCCCATAAGAACAAGAGTTCACCACCTGTTTAAATACAGAACATGCCACATCAGGCCAATAGTAGGATAAACAGGCTACATCAACTATACATCGTGAAACCTCATCAAAACACTTCCATGGACCTGAGAGTACAGGGATGACTCTAGGACTCTACTACAAAACATCCAACAACAACATCAACATATCCAACCTTGCTTTCTACTATAGTTCTTGCTGCTTAGATGCAACAACGCGGCCACCACCACGTCTAGCTCAATCACCTAAAAAGGTTTTAAACCAACGGGGTGAGACACACAGTCCCAGCGACAAACATAACCCCCGCCGAAACTATAAAACCTCAAAGGAGAGTTAGAACAGATAAAACAAGTAACTGATATTAGAAGATCATATATGACCAGCATACTGAGCAGAACTAACTTGTTATAGCATCATACCAAGATATCTGGGAGGTATATAACCAGATATTTCTTATGGAACATGATTGACAAGATGAGTATATAAGAACTTATCATAAGATATGAGGAACATGTAATTAACTTTCAAGATATAACTAGAGCAACTATACAAGCAAGGTCTCAACCAATGTTTCATGTTTTTCCCTAAGCAATATATACTATACACCTAGATTACCATTTATTATGCCCTTAAGAAATGCTTTGGCTGTAAAGCCCAATACCAGTGCCATACAAGGTCAATGGAAGAGCCGGACTCCATGACCTCACCTCCTCGTGGTCAGTACACGATATCCAAAGCAGGACCACAATCTCTTTCTTAAGTGGTCTCAGCCACACAGGGTCAGGATACCCTCTACCTATCCCACCTTGGTACAGGTATCGACGCTAGAAAACCGAGTCGTGAGCCTGTTCACCGTGCTCCATCATCATTGAGCCATGGGCCTGTTCACCATGCTCTATCACATATCCTGAGCCATGGGCCTATTCACCATGCTCTAACCACACTGAGCCACGGGCCTGAAACCGTGCTCTAAACATGCACTACCACTTAGGGCGTAGGTGTGCCCCGTATATTCAACAATATGCGTTCCAAGTTAACGCTTAGGAGAACCTATTTCACCATCACCAAACTCCTGATGATGATCGATCTATGGCCAGGTCAAACTACATGAAAGATTCATCTGTAATTAATTATCATATTTTAAGTAGATTGCAAGATTCAACCAAGTTATGTAACATGCAACTATATATATAATGAATAAGCATAGAACTCATTATCTTGTGTTACATTATCACTAAGGCCTTTAGTGCCATCAACATCATCCTGATCCACCACAAGGATCCAACATCACATGTTACCACTTGGCCTCTTGCCAATCATCTAGATTCATCACAACGATTAACATCACTGGGATTCAATCCCATAATCAAGGTACACATTGCCATTCCATGGGTAACACCAATCATATATCACTGGGTTCATCATAACCCTTGATGTTCCACATCATATCATTGTCATGCCATCATCATACCCTCATCATACAACTGGTACCTGCATGATTAGCATGAGCATAGAGGTACAACTGTACTCATACAAGGAACATCTTAGACTTATTGCATATACCAAGAGAGATATAATTACACAATTGGATGAGCATATCTATGCATGACATTATCTTATATGACTTTTCGATCAAGAATTAGGGTTTCCAACCGATCACAAGGTACAACCGTCACCATTGTTATATCGGGTAAGGGACAACCCTCACCAAAGGTATAACGGGCAAGGGACAACCCTCACCAAAGGCGCCATAAACCTCACTAAAGGTAAGACATGCCTCATCAGAGAGTGTGATGCCCAACACTGTATCGGTTAACACCCATCATATTACTCAACCTTCATATCAGTCAATAGCCATATCGGGCAGCACTAGACTTCTAGGTATAAGAGGGTGTCGGGCATGAAGGATAAACCCCATATCGCCCAAACTAGCGAATCCTAATGCCCAAGCTGCATTTTTCTCAAGGCAACATAGCCACTAGGGCACCATGTCAGGCAACACAACTAGGGGAGTGTCGTGATAGGTACAAGCCATATCGCCCAACACAAGATTTGCCTACCATACTCATATCGGTGAAGGGAACAAGCCACTATATCGCCCAAGGTAGGATCTATTGGATTACTCAACATCCTACCGGGCAGAACCATAACGTGCAACGCCTAAACAACACCCCTGTCACCCAAAAGCATCTTGGGCTAGGATCCATATCGGGCAAGGCATCTTCTAACTAGGTGTCGGGCAACACCATCCAAGAGTATGTCGTGCAAGGCACCAACATGCCATGACACCCAACACATACTACCTAACACCCAAGGGACCAACAATACAACTAACACCCTTCCTGAGTTATCACTCATAATAGGTTACTTCTCAATAGGTTGATAATGCCCAGAGACAACGACTAACACTGCGTCACCTCATGAAGCCGATAACGACCATAAGACATATCGGCCAGCCCATCATATCGGGAAGCAAGACATCTTGGGTTGTCAAAGGTATTGGGTTGGTCATCTTCAACCTCAATACTGCCACCAAGAAACCCTAATAGGTCAAGAGAGTTGGCTCACCTCTCAACAACCAAGTGAGAGGGTTTTTGCACAACTTCTATCACATATGAGGTAGCAAGATGGGTCATCCCATATCAGCCAACCTTCCAACCCCAACTAGGTTAAGACCAACCAAAGGCTCACCTCTCAAGTCCATGGTAAGAGAGGGGTATTGCCCAAACAACTAGAGCATAGGCTCACCTCTCAAAAACTAAGGAAGAGAGGGGTTTTGCCTATACCACTAGAGCTCAAGCTCACCTCTCAAAACCAAAGGGAGAGAAAGGGATTTTTCCCTAAGAACACACCACACGCACCATGGAGTTAGGAAACCCTAGGCTCACCTCACAACAACTAAGAGAGATGGGTTTCGCCCAAAGAACCCTAATCCAATGGTTCGACCAACAAGGTCCAAGAACACATCTAAACGTCATAACCATGTCACCACATCCAACAAGATCAAGGGCGCATACTAGAGCAAGAACATTACTAACAAGGTATGCATGGCCGATCAAGATAGCATATAAACAAGAAACATGAAGAGAAAGTAATATAGCTAGGGTAGGAGTTATGTAACCTGCCTCAAGCACACTCCTCATGCTCTAACCTCTAAGCACCAAGCTCCAAGCTCCAAGGCACCACCTTCAGCCACCTCAAGAAGAGAAGAATAACTCATAACCACCATGGCCGAAAAACAAGCAAGAAGGAGAAGGTGCCAAGGAAAGAGAGAAGGATACTCACCACGAGAGAAGGAAAGGAGCAAGGTATACTCTAGGGTTTTAGCCACCACTAGAGGAAGAAGAAGACTAGATCAATGTCGCCCTCCTAGCTTCACCAAGGAGAGGGTATCAACCAAGACAACAATTGTATCGGCCACCACTCCCTCTTCTCTTCTCCTAGCTCACCAACCAAAGGAAAAGGAGCAACTAAGGGAACTAAAGGAGCTGCAAGCAAGCAAGAAGGGTCCAATATATATGAGGGGGTCAAGTGGGGGACCACTAGAGGATTGCTCCACATGTACTCAACCAAACCACCACTTGTCCAAACTATGCCACCTTGCTAGCACCCCAAACCACTTGCTCATGACTTGCCACCAACTAGCAAAGCAATGACCACTTGTCCAAAAATGGTGACACAAATGAGGCTAGGTCAAGAAGGGTTTGTATCGCCCAACATGGTGCCATGGCCGATACACCACTGCCCGACACACCTCTTGGCCGACACACCCTGCCCGACAAACTTTTTGGCCGACACACCCTGCCTGACACACCAAGCAGGGAGGCGGCACCAGGCTCAAACTAGGCCCAAGAAAGCCCAATAACAAGCCTAAGCTTCAACAAGGTCAAACAAGGCTCAAAGCAATCCAAGAAAGGCACCCCTCTCATCCTCTCAATCCTAGAGGATGCAAGGAGATAGAAAGGAATCTCTCAAGGTGGTAAACTTGCACACAAACCCTAAAACTTGGGTAAATTGGAAGTTGCACCTCAACCTCCCAACAAAGCACAAAGAGAACCCTAATCACAACTCAGGTGATTAACAAACATCTAAACATAAGGGTTAGGCAAAGCAAACAGGGTAAGCCCAAAACAGAGGTCAGGGTCCTTACAAGCCATAAACCCCTACAAAAGGATTTCGTCCCCGAAATCTGAAGGAAAAAGCGAGGGATACTTCCTCCTCATTTCTTCCTCAAGCTCCAACATGTCTTCCTCAACACCACGATGATGCCAAAGAACCTTCACAAGAACCAGGTCCTTCCTCTTTAGCTTCTTCACTCTTTGGTCAAGGATAAACACTTGACCTTCCCCATAGGTCACATATTCATCAAGCTCAACTTACACTTGCTGAATCAGTGTCTTTGTACCCGGATGACTTTTCTTTAGCATACTGACATGGAATATTGGATGCAACCCGTGTAACTCTGGCGGTAGCTCTAACTTGTAAGCCACTTTGCCAACACGTGCTTTCACCGGATATGGCCCCATATACCTGGGAGCCAACTTGCCTTTTTGGCCAAACCTTAGCATGCCTTTCAACATCACAAGCCCAATTAAAGTCTATTATTTCTCTTTTGTACTAAAATCACCATCTTTATCCTTTTAAGTTATTTCAAGATCATTGAACTCAATTATCACATTTGGTTTCTTTCAAATTAACAACTCATATTTCATTATAGTTCAATTCATTTATGAACTCTATTTATCATTAATTCTACCTTTATCCATTAGAAAACCCTAATTTCCATGTTAAGGGTATTTATTCACAATTAGGAACCTTTATACTCAAAATATCTTAGAATCATCATATCTTAGATTTATTCACGAATTTGAACAATTAAAGACATTAAGAGTCATAATTACCGAGATTAGGGTTTCAAGGCCCATTAAAGCATATTCATGTATATGGAACCCTAAATAAATTAAACTACACATAAAGATCATCTTTTTAGATCTAATGTGTCCTTTTTATAATCACCAAGTTAACATCAACTTTAAACATCCATATAACCCTTCCCAATTCATTAATCATTATAGATTAGGGTTTCTTAATCATTAATGCATTAAAGTTGATAACTTCAACTACTTTTCAATTTTCAAGAGGAATTAAGTTCTAAAACTATTTTTAATGGATTCCCTGCATTTTTCTGAATAAATTTCATATATTACATGTTTTTGTTGGGGCTACAGATAATTTGTACAACTTATTATGAAATTACCTTTAATCGACCAATCGGAAACTGACATGTCATCCATTTCTTTTCTTTTTTCCTTCTATTCTTCTCGCAGCTCGTGGGTCTTCCTCCGGATCCGTTTAACCGGATACCCAGTCCGGCCCCCGTCTTCTTCTTTGTGGAACCTAGCGTGACACTGCTATGTTTTTGTGGTAGAATAGGGGTCTGCTGCCTCCTCCTCGGTGGTGCCCTCTCCGACCCAACTTATTGGTTCGCGAGGCTGCTCATGATAGGAAACGACCACCCTTCCCACGTGCCCTAATCCTGATCCCTACCTCGGCTGACAGTGGTAGGAGTGAAAACATAGGGATGTCGTCCTTCAGCCTTCTTGCCAGCAGGGCACATAGGGAAAGGAGGGAGACGACACGCTTCGGCCCTCACACCCTTTGGGTTGGTGGTTCCAAACTCGTGGGACTATCTGGGGTCTTTTATAGACATGGATCCAAGGAATCTCTCAAGCCATGGAGTCTGCTCCTCTATGCAAATTAGGGAGAGTCCCTGATTCCCATCGAAGCATGGACTTCTTGGGATGCCTGGGTCCGGTTTCTCACCCTGAATGCAATGGAGAAAACTCCAGTTTTACTCAAGGATCGGGTGTAAATAAAATCGATTGTGAAATTTCCATTTACTATTCCCCCTTTCCCAATCTAACTCAGAAAGCAGCTACCGTTGGATCCTTGATCCAACGGCCATCAAGCCTCGTATTAGAACATAAATTGTGACATTTAGAGTAATCCTTTACACTTTAGGAAACTTACAGAATTCGTATCTCTCAAACCGTTTATCCTTTTAATTCCAAATTTTTAAGGAAAGTCCTTGATGACTTTAGCTACTTGTGTGACAAATTTGGGACTCAAACTCGAAATTATGAAGGACATTTCTTCATATGCAAGTAAATGTTTAATAAAACTCATTTAAGCATATTTTCTCTCTCATAATATTTTATATTCTTAATTATGATTCCCTTTTCCATTAGAAACCATGTGAATTCGAAATCTTTTCCAAGATGGAGTCATTATCCATATTTCCACATATTTCTTGTAATATTATCATTATCTCATAGTTTCTTCTTAATAAAGAAATATTTAATTAATCCTTTCTCTTTCTTATTGCATTATCTTTGCAACTTGGACTTCTTGACACACAAGGAACCCAAAAGGCACGAAATCCACCTTTGGGGGATATTCCTTTGCCTTCTAGAGGTTTCTACATCTTTCTTTTCTCCATTTTCCTATTTACTCAAATAATAGAGTTTCTTTTGTCTTTTCCTTATTATTGGGCCCAGTAGCCAATAAAGCCCACAAAACAACTAACAAGGCTATTGTAAACAAAATCCTTTTATTCAAAAAAAATAATATCCTTATTTGTTCAAATATCTTTAATAGGAGAAATTACATTTTTCACCAACTGAACCCAAAATTTGGGGTTGTAACATCCTTCCCCTCTCATAAGAATTTTGTCCTCAAAATTCCATCAAGCAAACAAACAATTCAGGATAAGACTTTTCCATGTCCATCATTGGCCCCTATGTGGCTTTACCTTATCCATGGCGCTTCCAAAGAACCTTTATCGTCACATATTCTTTTCTCTGAGTTCTTTCACCTTGACATCTATAAACCTCACATGTGACTTAGGTCATTTCAGCCTCCCTTGGGGCTCACTAGGTTCATTGCTCAGCACATGGCCCGTGTACCTTACATAGTGCTCTAAATTGGACACATGGAACTCATCTCACATTGCTTTATCCTGAGGGGTAAGGTCAAACATAACCTTCTCCACCACTCCATCTCAAAAGAACCCATTTCTCGGGGACTCAACTCTCTTAGCTATAACTTAGAGGGGTTAGATTTTCTCATCACATACTCTTCCACAGTGACCTGCATGTTAGTCTGCTTTGCATCAGCTCATGACTCATGTCGCCTCTGGGCTCTCTTTCATCCATTGCACGATCAAAGCAACTTCATCTGCACACACTGTGGTCCTTGACCTTCGCAAGGTCCCTTCACCAACATCATCTTAATGAAGTGGTGACCGACACAACCTCCCTTATAGAGCTTCTTTACATCTCGATACTGTCTATGGTGGTCATCATCACATCTTACATAGGACAAGAACTGTCTCCATGTATCACCCTGAATGAGAACACATGCTCTCATCAGAACCTCTAGTCTAGATCATACTAACCATGAGTTAGGGTGATAAATTGTACCAATATCGAGTTCTTCCTACTTCCTCCTCATGGAAGTGAATCTTTAGGTTATACTCAAGATATTTTGAACTCACATCATGGTGTAGTGGAACCATCTCTCTCTCATATGTAGTTCAACCAGATCTGTCCCTTGACAATATTCTTTCTTTCTCATGTCATCTAGGTAAGGTGATCTACCATAACCCATATTGCATCTCGACCTTCCTTGGTCTAGGGGAGACTTAGAACATCCATAGAGATGAACTCCCATTCCCTTTCGGAGACTCTATATCCTCTATATCAATACACTGGTTACTGGTGTTCGTCCTTCACCTCCCGACTTGCATGGCGACAAGCCACGTGCATCTTTGTACACTTTTCATCTTAGGCATCAAAGTACTTCTACCACTTGTTATCTCAGTAGTACCATGGTGTATGATGAAATTAAAATCATGATCTCCTATATTGTCATGATTCTTCAAGATCGATTCCTCAGAAACTCTAAACCACTCTAGTCGGGGTTTCATCACCTTCTTTTCCAAAGATGTGCATCTGAGGTTCTACAACCATCCTTTCATTGCATCAAGGCCTAGGCTGGCTAACCAAACAATTACTAACGTGTTCAACAAATCTCATTACATCTGAGTGTTAGCCAAACTTATCTCTTTTTCAAGCTTAGGGTTAACCTAACAACCTCTTCTAGCCTCTAGCTAAACTAGGCGGCTGCATCTCAACCAGAGCATCCATTACCACTTCACATCCTTAGGTGTTAGGTAATGTTGAAGACCTACACCTCCATGTATTCCACTTATCATCTCATCTCAAACTCTAAGTCTATCTTCATCAAGAAAACTCTGAGCTCATCCTCTCTCTAAGGTTTGGTTCCTCTAAAGGAAACCACGATATCATCAACCTCCAGGGATCATGCATGAGGCAACCACAACCATCCACTTAGGTCGCATCATCCTCAACTCCTCACTGTTCCTCATATCTCAGAGTCTAAGCTTCCAACTATCTTTCTTGGGTCCTGCTCTCTCTCTCTAGAGCTAAGCTACAACCAGCCTCACTACTAGACGCCCTCTCTCCATGCAGGTGGATCAAGCTCATAAGCATACCCCTACATGGGTGAAGCCTATGTTCAAACTTATGTTTGCTCAAGATTATCCATAGCCATGTATGCTTATCTCATCAGATATCCAACATACTCCCTTGGCCAGGGTTTTAGCCTACTGCCAGCACTACTGACGTACTCAAGGTGCATACTATACCATGCTCATATCAGCCCATAGGGTTTCTATAGGTTCTTCACTAACCTCATCAATGAAGGAGTTATCCTTCACTCTAACATGCACGACCCTTCCCAGAGTTGGGTCGCCAAAGGCACTAGGTCATCCAACCTCACATGGCTCATATCGTCATGGGCATCTAAAAGCATGTCCACCCACACACCTAGTCTATCATGACATCTAACTCATCGTGTCATCTCTCTCTAACCTTTACTTAGGGTTAGGGTTAGCATCATCCTCAAAGGATGCGCTAGGTCTCTACTTATAATGGAGGTCTCTACCTCCAAGACTAACTTCCTCCACTCAGCCTCCTGTCAAGAAGGTCTAGCCTCAAGTCTCTCCTGAGGGCAATGACAATTCATGTCATACGACCTAAGCATGTATCTATTCTTTAGCTTACGCTTAATCTATTAAGATTATGTCCATGACATCGTATTTACATGTTTTTCATTAATTTGGTGGAGGATTCCTTAAACCTTATCAACTTTACCCATACCTCAAGAGAGTGAGGAAGAGAAAGAAAACCCTAATCCTTATAATACTTAACATCATTTGAGTTGAGAAGGGATGAACAAGATGAGAGAGTCCTAAAGGTATCTTATTTTGAGTCAGATCCTGAGACATTGGCCAGGCAGTCACACAAATCTGGGAGTCCTCATATTCTAACTAGTAGTACGAAGGAAAATCTTGCCAGCCCCAGGATGTGATACTTTTCTACACACCTCTATCTTTCAGAAAATCCTCTAATAACTCCCTCGGTTCTATGGAATTTGTAAAATTTAATAATTATTATTGATTATTTGTCGAACCTTTGATCTGGGAAATTGGGGTAACGGCTCTGACTTCTTGGTCTCACTTAATTGGGGGTTATCGGGAGGTGTGGTCGTTACAACATGCAATGCCTAAACAACACCCCTGTCACCCAAAAGCATCTTAGGCTAGGATCCATATCGGGCAAGGAATCTTCCAACAAGGTGTCAGGCAACACCATCCAAGAGGATGTCGTGCAAGGCACCACCATGCCATGACGCCCAACACAAACTACCTAATGCCCAAGGGACCAGCACCACAACTAACACCCTTCCTGGGTTATCACTCATAATGGGTTACCTCTCAACAGGTTGATAACACCCAGAGACAACGACTAATGTTGCGTCACCTCGTCAAGCTGATAACGACCATAAGACATATCGACCAGCCCATCATATCGGGAAACAAGATTTCTTGGGTTGTCAAAGGTATCTGGTTGGTCATCTTCAACCTCAAGACTGCCACCAAGAAACCCTAATAGGTCAAGAGAGTTGGCTCACCTCTCAACAACCAAGTGAGAGGGGTTTTGCACAACTTCTATCACATATCGAGTAGCAAGATGGGCCATCCCATATTGGCCAACCTTCCAACCCCAACTAGGTCAAGACGAACCAAAGGCTCACCTCTCAAGTCTATGGTAAGAGAGGGGTATTTCCCAAACAACTAGAGCATAGGCTCACCTCTCAACGACTAAGGAAGAGAGGGGTTTTGCCTATACCACTAGAGCTCAAGCTCACCTCTCAAAACCAAAAGGAGAGAAAGGGATTTTTCTCCAAGAACACACCACACACACCATGGAGTTAGGAAACCCTAGGCTCACCTCTCAACAACTAAGAGAGAGGGGTTTTGACCAAAGAAAACTAATCCAGTGGTTCAACCAACAAGGTCCAAGAACACATCTAAACGTCATAACCATGTCACCACATCCAACAAGATCAAGGGGGCATACTAGAGAAAGAACATTACTAACAATGTATGCATGGCCGATCAAGATAGCATATAAACAAGCAACATGAAGAGAAGGTAATATAGCTAGGGTAGGAGTTATGTAACCCGCCTCAAGCACACACCTCAAGCTCTAAGCTTCAAGCACCAAATTCAAGCTCTAAGGAACCAGCTTTGGCCACCTCAAGAAGAGAAGAACAACTCAAAACCACCATGGCCAAAAAACAAGCAAGAAGGAGAAGGTTCCAAGGAAAGAGAGAAGGATACTCACCACGAGAGAAGGAAAGGAGCAAGGGATACTCTAGGGTTTCAGCCACCACTAGAGGAAGAAGAAGACTAGAGATATGTCACCCTCCTAGTATAAAAAAGGAGAGGGTATCGGCCAAGACACCAATTGTATCGGCCACCACTCCCTCTTCTCTTCTCCTAGCTCGACCACCAAAGGAAAAGGAGCAACTAAGGGAACTAAAGGAGCAGCTAGCAAGCAATAAGGGTCGAATATATACAAGGGGGTCAAGTGGGCGTCTACTAGAGGATTGCTCCACATGTGCTCTCCCAAACCACCACTTGTCCAAACTATGCCACCTTGCTAGTACCCCAAACCACTTGCTCATGACTTGCCACCAACTAGCAAAGCAACGAGCACTTGTCCAAAGATGGTGACACAAATGAGGCTAGGTCAAGAAGGGTGTGTATCACCCAACATGGTTCCATGGCCGATACACCACTGCCCGTCACACCTCTTGGCCGACACACCTTGTCTGACAAACTTTTTGGCCGACACACCCTGCCCGACACACCAAGCAGTGACGCGGCACCAGGCTCAAACTAGGCCCAAGAAAGCCCAACAACAAGCCTAAGCTTCAACAACCTCATACAAGGCTCAAAGCAAACCAAGCAAGGTGCCCCACTTATCCTCTCAACCCTAGAGGTTGCAAGGAGAGAGAAAGACATCTCTTAAGGTGGCAAACTTGCACACAAACCCTAAACCTTGGGTAAATTGCAAGTTGCACCTCAACCTCCCAATAAAGCACAAATAGAACCCTAATCACAACTTAGGTGATTAGCAAAAATCAAAAAACAAGGGTTAGGCAAAGCAAATAGGGTAAGCCCAAAACAGAGATCAAGGTCCTTACAAGCCATAAACCCCTACAAAAGGATTTTGTCCCCCAAATCTGAAGAGAAAAGTGAGGGATACTTCCTCCTCATCTCTTCCTCAAGCTCCCACATGGCTTCTTCAATACCACAATGGTGCCAAAGAACCTTCACAAGAACCAGGTCCTTCCTCTTCAGCTTCTTCACTGTTCGGTCAAGGATCAACATTGGACCTTCCTTGTAGGTCACATCTTCATCATGCTCAACTTCCACTGGCTGAATCACTGTCGCTGTGCCCGGTTGACTTTTCTTTAGCATACTGACATGGAACACTGGATGCAACCTATGTAACTCTGGCAGTAGCTCTAACTTGTAAGCCACTTTTCCAACACGTGCTATCACCAGATATGGCCCCATATACCTAGGAGCCAACTTGCCTTTTCAGCCAAACCTCAACACGCCTTTCCATGGAGAGACCTTGAGATAATGGTATTTCAATTATGCTTAGATTCAAAAGGTTGGCTCAATATGATCTCTCGGGTCTATTTATACCTAAAGAAAGCATAAACTTGAAGCATGTTGCAGACAATGATGATCCAAATCTAATATCATAAGAATATGTGAAACTTGAACTTGACCTATCACCAGCCTGAGACCTAAATCAATTTGAGAAGATAACCCAAATTGTATTATCCAATGATCAACTGATCCAAATATTCATAGTCCTAGTATATACATTGAGTTTTTATAGTCTCAAAATGCTTTATAAGAGTTGTATTGATTACTCATGGTATACAAATGTTTGAACAAGTATTGATGATTGCCACTATCTTTGAATTCCACGATACACCTATATAATCATCGAAATTTTCATTTACCATATATCTAAATAATGACATGTTCTTAATGAATATTTTTATGAAACCCAAATGGAAGAGATGGGAGTTATGGTGCAAATGAAAATATGTTTTCTCTTTGTGGAGGATATCATTATTAGGATAGGTAAATAAATAAAGATTGTTGGCAATAAACTTGTCTCTAAATCCCAAAAGTCTCATATTTAATTATGAAACATGCTTTTTGGCATTAAAAACTGTAGTTTTATGATTATTTCTTATATTACTTCTATCAAATAATTTTTTAGATAATCTTTGGGAGGGGTTGCAACAACCTAGCCCATGTTAAAATTTCTCCATGCATATATTATTATGTAGTATCATAATGATTGATGGGACCTATTTTTGATCAGTATAAATGTCATCTACTAGAGTGAAACCCTAAATGTAATCCTAAACAATGTTACAAAACAATGAATTCTGGACTAACACAATTAACACAATATATGAAATAAAAAATGTAGTTTTTTTTCTTTTCTTCATAAAACTTAATAAACTAATGTCACATGAAGGACAACATATTCAGTTATCACACATCTTTTCAACCCTATAAAACCAGGATCAAAATTATATTCCTCAAATCTAGATCAATTTACATATATTACATTTACATGAAAGTATAAACTCGACATACTACCCATCCCAGAAAAGAGAGATTACAAGGACAAACTAATCTAGATTATTCTATTTATGTCTTCTTTGTCATGACCTCTCCAACGTATATTATTATACCTAAAAACATTTAAAAAACCTCATGAGACTCATATACAGACCCAATGAGTAGATACCTCTCACTCAAACTAAGTACATGATAACATTAGGTTAAGTACATTGAACTTAAAAGAAGCTTGGAGATATTTCTAAGTCTAACAAATAACTCAACCATACAGGAATCCTAATTCACAACAATAATCTCATTAATTGTAAAAGCATTCATTTAGTCAAGTCCCAACATCTTTTAGAGGTAACAAGTATAGATTCAACATTTAGATCTAAGACAGAACAACAACATCATCTTTTTGATACCCCACCAATCAAACCAAGAACATATCATGTAGTCCTAAAAATGAAGTCCATATAAGACATGTCCACCAAAATATATTCAAATGAGAAGTAAATCAAAACTATAATCATAGTTGATATTAGATTCCAACATCTACTAGTTGTCAAATATTAAGATCATATTTCATACTCGAAAGATAAGATTAAGACAAAAGTTTATATTAATAAAAGAGTGACTAATTTCCACAACAAGAGATGTATACGAAAATAGTAGATTTAGCAACTAGTAGTAAAAGGAATGTAACAAACATTCAACTCACATTCTACACAGCTTTTCAGCTTTTGTTCATTTATCCTAAAACTACTTGGCTTGTACCTCACCGAGTAGAAGTCGCCATTCTTGTGTCAATGAGTCGGTGTCACTATTTACTCTAAGAAATCAACAATAGACCTTAGTGTACATTAGGGTTTCCGAAATAGGCTCATGTCCTCCTCTCACATACACGAGATAGCAACCAACATAACAAAATCTCACATACCATCATTGAATATCACATGTGATCATATATCACATGTTTCACAGTTTTCATTTTGTCATTCTATACCTCATGGACATATACGTTCACATTATAGGATTTAGGGCCAGATTCACATCATGTGACTCACTCCTAAATCTTAGTGGTAGCCTTCAAGGTCTCAATCTACACTCCAAAAATCCTTCTCATAGTTCTTTGATCACTACAAGGAGATCTGTATCATTTTTCAGTACGAATCTCGGGGGAAAGTCACAATGTTTAGGGCACCTAGATAGATGTGTTATCTTTCTACTTGTTATTAATCCATTTCCTCATTTTAAAATGAGAACAAATAATCATTTATCAAGTCTGTGTATTCTTGCTCAACTAGAGTAATATAAAGCATATTATGGTTAACAATAAAGACAATGATAGAAACAAGAAGCACAAAAAATATGTAATTATCTTTTAAAAAATAGTGGGCATCCTATTTATCCCGTGTCTGGGGGTGAACCTAATACCTCTTGGTAACACACCAAGGGTCTTAACCAACAAGCTATCCTCATTTGGACAACAAATATGTAATTCTGACATGCATGTTTATTTTCATTTCACATCATTTCATCTCAGTCATCATCATTGGGTTATCAACATGAGACATAATCTCATTATCCAGCATCTACAAATGTAATAAGTGCATGTCAATTTAGTCTCGACATTATTCTTATCATTCATTTCATGTCACAGTTCTCAACAATATATGTATATAGGCATCTTATGTCATTTGTCAATAGGGTTTCTAATACAACATATACTTATTCCATCTAATTTCTACACATATGAATAAATCTCATAGCATGAATGTGCATATGATACTTAATGATCCACTCTTACTATTTACCATTATTAACTTAGGTTACTATCAAGCACATATTTAATCTCATCTGAAATCTATCAAATTAGACAATTCTCAGGATGCAAGTTTTCTATAGAGAATTACAATCCAAACATTCATTCTTATGAATCATTTTACATCCTTGAACTTCATCTTATAATTGAATTAAACTATACTAATGTATATTTCTTAATTCTTATATCATAATATTATTCATTATTGTCACATAGCTCATCATGTTAGGGTTACAATTAGGTTCTCAGATCCATATATCAATCTTCTTCATTTTTCCTTCATTGCATAATCATTGGTCATAACTCCTTTTCAAATCATGTTCACTACTATTCTTGATATTAATCATATTTAATTTACTTAGTCCATAAAGTTTCTCCCTCATTAAAATCCTTTATAATCAAATTTAGTGTATTTCATTGAGTCAACCCGATTATATTTAAACTAAATGGATGAAAGACTTCCTCACACATTTCATTAAAATTATCCATAAATTGACATCATTGTTCACTTCAATCTAGACCATTTCCTTTTTCATATTTAGATGAGTGTACCATGCCATTAACTTCCCATGACATTTTGGTAATTATAAGAAATTCTCCTATCCTATATCAATTTTTAATATAGTAAGAACCAAGGACTGGGTTTACTTCTTCTTACTCCTTGATATTTAGGTATCTTCACAATTTTTTATTATGTGACTTGTATAAAAACTTGCTTTCATGTGGGGATTTACTCATTATTCCATAAATTATACTATATTATATGCATTAGGCTTAGATCGTCTTAGTATGACATATCACATTCAATTGAAGTAATAACACTTACATTTGAGCAATCATAACATTTACAAGATTATATATAAGTTCAAGCTTTATCTCTCATATGCATGTTAATACTAAATTTCTAGCATTTTCAAAAGGTTGTCTGAGTTCACTACATCACAAGAACTTTATCTCACATTACAGTTATTCACAAGACATGGAAACCCTAGTTTCCATTTTCACAAAATCAATCCATAAATTGTAAGTATGCATCGATTCATTGGCAAAAATGAGTCCATCTTGCAATACTAACTCTAAAATTGAATACCTCCATTTCAAACCTTCATATTAATCCTCATGTGATATCATATAAAATTTCATTAATATTCAAAATACACTTGAGTAATTTGTGCTAATTCAATACAAATGTGATTCTATACATGTTTTCTAAATTTTTTTAGCATATCATTCACTCGGTTGGTTTTTAAGAAATACTTATCATAAAAAGTAGTATTCTCTATCCATCATATTATTCATACAACCTAATTCAATAGATCAAGAACAAAACATGATAAAATAAACAAATAAGAATCAAAATCAATACCATCTGATTCCCTAAATCTTCCCAATTGATTACTCAATCGCATACAATTAAAAGCAAGGATCTTGATTGTTTTAATTGGTATAGGATTAGAATTTTAACATGATTATAAAGTTTAAAAGGAAGGTAATCACTCACCTTCACTGCCAAAAATTCAAAGATGTTTCTAATACTCTGGATTTCTATAAATTCAATTGACTCATAGGGATTGAATTCCATTTCTTTCTCTGTTCAACCTCAAAAATTATAGTGCATCAAGTCTTGAGGACTTGGATGAAATGATAATACAAGGAATGATTGGATTACCAATAATCACTAAGGTGCACCTCTTTTTCAGGGATCCCATCACTAAGAACTTCAAATTTAAACATGCTCATTGCATATCCTTCACATTAAAATTCAAAAATAAAAAATACGCTCATTGTTGATGTACATTTCATCGCATATCGTAATATTATCTCATTTTTAGTATCACATGGTTTACTTCACCAATATAGACACCTATTCATTTTTGGGGTGTACTTTACATTTTCTTTAATATTCCTAATCTGATCAATTTATATATCGCTTGAACTAATATTATAATGCATCATATATTACCATCAGTTCCTTTCATAAAGGATATATTTTTGTAAGACCTCATTTCAGTTCTTAAGTTTTTCTTAAATTTTACATATTGATAATTAGATTCTAGTCTATTATATAGTTTCTTCATGATCCTTTAGCTTTAGTCATCTTTTTCATATGAAGTTTTCATCTTGTATTGGGTTCCATATGTTATTAGATATTCCATTCTCTTTCTCTAGTTTATCATTTTTATTACCATGATGCATCTTGTTATACTCCCAAACTATATTCATGTGGATGCTTGGTCAGGGAATCCAGAAGAATTACATTCTACAGTCCCATACTAACTTATCTCAATACTCAGATACTTGACTAGAGTATATGAATACCGAGTTAAGTCAGTATGCATATCATCAAGAATGTGTTTGAAAACCCTTATCAATTTTCTTAGATACTATTGTCCCCACAGACTCATTTAACCTAGGTGTTGATACCATGTTGTCAGGACCTATCTTTTGGTCAATAAAACTACCAACCATTAGAGAGAAACCCTAAATTTATCCCAAATTAAGATTAAAAAAAACTAATTCTTGACAAATGTGATTCATGCGATATACAAAAAACATAGTTTTTTTTCCTTTTCTTCATAAAACATTATAAATGAATGTCATATCAAGGACAACATATTCAACTATCACAAATCTTTTCAACTCCATTAAAACCAAAATGTTATTTTATTGCTCATATCCTATTCAATTTAGATTTTTTACATTTACATGAAAGAACAAACTCAATATGTTGGCCATCCAGGGAAAGAGAGAGCATAGAGAGAATCAAAAATAGATTATTCTATTTATATCTTTGTTTTCGTGACCTCTCCACTAGATATCATTATACCTAAAAGAATTTGAAACAAACTCATTAGACTCATATAGAGCCCCAGTGAGTGGATACCTCCCACTCAAGCTGAGTACAAGCATCAGTATCGAGTGAAGTATAATGAACTTAAAAGAAACTTGTAGATATTTCTAAGTCTAATAAATAATTCAAGTATATATGAATTCTAGTCCATGAAAATAATCCCAATAATATAAAAGACATGCATTTAGTCAAGTCCCAAAATTTTGTAGAGGTAAATATCAAGATATAAACACTTAGAATCAAGACATAATAATAACATCATCTTTGTAGCACCCTACCAGCCAAACCAGGAACATATCATGTAGTCCTAAAGTTGAAGTCCATAGAAGATAGCATATGAAACAAGAATGTTGAAATGACAACGAAATCCAAATCATAATCATAGTGGGTGTTAAATTTGAGCATCAACTAGTTGTGAACTTTTGAGATTACATACTAGAAACATACAAATAAGAAAACAAATTATATTGATAAAAGAATGACTAATTTCCACAACAAGAAATGTATTCAACAATATTAGATTTTGAGGATAGTTGTAAGATATATATAACAAATAACCAACTCATTTTCTATACGACTTTTCATCTTTTATTCATTTTCCCAGGACTAATTGGCATGTACCTTGCCAAGTGGAAGTCACAACGCCTGATTCATGTGTCAATGACTCACCGTCACTATGTTAGGGTTTATATGCCACCCTAAGATATCAACAACAGACCCGTGTCCATTGGAGGGTTGCCTAAGAGGCTCATGTCCTCATCTCAGGTATACGAGATATGATCCAACATAACCAAATATCAGATATCATCATCCTATATCACATATCATCATATATCACATTTTATACCATTTTCATTTCATCAATCTATTCCATATAGACATGGACTAGGGCCAAAATCACATTGTGTGACTCAATCCTAAATATAGTGGTCTAAGCATTAAGGTCTAGATTCACACTTCAGAAATATCTCTCATAATTCTTAGATTACTACAAAGAGATATGTTTCATTTCACCAGTATGGACCTCGGGGGAAACTCACGATGTTTAGATAACCTAACTAGATGAGTACTCATTCCACTTGTTATTAATCCATTTACTCATCTTAAAAAGAACTGAAACCATCATTTATCAAGTGTGTGTATTCTCACAAAACTAGAATGATATAAAGCATATTAAGATTAACAAGAAAGACAGTGATTGAGACAAGAAGCACAACATATCTACAATTTGCAACATGTATGTTACTTTTCATTTCATCTCATCTCATCTTAGTTATATTCATTGTACTATCATCCCAAAACATAATATCATTATCCATTATTTACCCTGAGCAAGGTTTATCATATGTAATCAATGTGTGTTAATTTAGTCTCATCCTATCCCTTATCCATTCATTTCTATCATAGTTTTCATAAAACTATAATAGAGACATCAGATCTAGAAACAACATAAGTATATGTACATTTTATGTCATTGATCTTGCTCAAAATAGGTGTATTATACAACATATACTTATTGCATACAATTTCTATAGCTATGAACAAATCTCACTACATAAATATGCATAATACACTTAATACTCATGTCTTGCTATTTACCATTCTTAACTAGGGTTATTATAAAACACATATGTAATGTCATTTGATATCCATTTGACTAGACCATTCTTAGGATACAAGTGTTCTACATAAAATTACAATCCAAATGTTCTTTCTTATGAGTCATTTTGCATCCTTGAACTTTTTATTGTAATTGAATTAAATAATACTTATGTACATTTCTTGATCCTTATTTCTCAATATTATAGTCATTATTACATAGCTTATCAAATTAGGGTTATAGTTAGGTTTTCATATGAAAATATCGATCTTCTGTATTTTTCCTTTATTTCATAATTATTGGTCATAACTTGTTTTAATGTCATGTTCATGACTATTCTTGGAATCAATCATATTAAATTTATTAAATGTATAAAGTATCTCTCTCATTAAAATATTTATTATATTATTTTAATGTATTTCATTTGATTTGGGTCAACCCAATTATATTTCAACAAAAAAATGAAAGACTTTCTCATGCTCATTTCATTAATTTTATCAATAGCTTTTCATCACCATTAAGTACATTCTTGACCATTCCCTTTCTTTTATTTAGATGAGAATACCATGTAATTGACTTCCAATAACATTTTGGTAATAATAAATTCCCCTATTCCTTGTGAAACTCTCAATTTAGGAAGTACCACAGAGTAGGGTTAATTCTTCTTACTCCTTAATCTTTTGTCATCTTCCCAATTTACTATTTTGTGTGACTTGTATAAAAAACTTGCATTCATATGTGGTACTCATTATTCCATAAATTATACTAGATTATATGCATTAGACATTGATCATATTAGTAAGACTTAAAACTGTAAATTGAAGTAATAACACTTACATTTGTGCATTTCTTCACATAGACAATATTACATACAAGTTTAGGCTTTAACTCTCATACTCATATTAATACTGAAAAAGTCATTTAAGCTAATACATCACAAGAACCTTATTACTCAGTAACCTCGTCATAAGGTGTAATGGTTCATTAAGGCTTATTAATTACATGAAAACCCTAGTTTCGATCTCCACACAATCAATCCATGAATTATAAGTATGCATTAATTCATTGTCTCGTATGAGTCAATCAATAAAACTAGCAATAAACATGGAATACCTCCATTTCAAACATTCATATTGATTCTCGTGTAATAGCATGTTAAATTTTAGTAATATTCAACAATACACTTGAGTAATTCATGCTTATTCAATTCAAACACGATTCTATATATGTCTTCTAAAATTTTTAGCATATCACTCACTAGGATGATTTGTAAGAAAAAACATAGTTCTCTTTACAGAGGATTTTTCATATTACTTTATTCAATAGATAAACAACTAAACATATAGAAAACAACAAGAAATAATCAAAACAATAGCGTCGGATTACCTAAAATCTTTCCAATTGATCACTCAATCACATATAACTAAAAGCAATGTCTTAATTATTTAAGTCGAATAGGGTTAGGCTTAAAACATGATTATAGAGATTAAGAGGAAGATAGAAACTCACCTCATGTTCCAAGAACTATATAAATGTTGTCCATAGTCTAAATATCGAGAAATCCAATCAACTCATGAGGATTGAATTCCATTTCTTGCTCTTTCTAGGAAACCCTAGAGAAAGGTAGTAGAAGAGAATGAAAGATAAAAGATGTTGGATTGATATTCTTTTGATACAAATAAGAGGAGGGAAGTAACTTAGACATGAGTAAAAGATTCACCATGAAAACCATCTAGAGAGGGTAAACTTACTTCCTTGCATCACCCTCAGAAGATTAAAACCCAAGACCACCATCTCCACCTTCTTTCTCACTCTAATCTTGATTCTCTATCTCTCTCTAGGATTTCATTTATCTAGAATGAATGAAGAAATATGGAAGATACTAGGGAGTTAGGTTACTAATATATAGAAATTAATGTTCTTGGGATATTTGCAATTTAGCCCCACATTTACTTTTTTCTATTTTATCAAACAAATATCATAAAAGTTAACGGATAATGCTATCCGTCGTTAATCTAACCTTCTTAAAAAATATAAAACTTTAATATATTTCTAAAATGAAATTCCAGATATCCATTGAAATTTCATCTCATTCTAGGTTGTCAATAAATATTTAGAAGTCAAAAACAACTCTGCTATATTGCAGTTTGCAGCATGGTCGGTTAAATTAGAATTTGATCGATAACTAGATTCAAAGATCATCCAAAATTTCTAAAAATTTATGGTAACATGTATATTTGATTAATAAAAATTATGTATAAATTTAAATAAATAAATAAATTTACCTATAAAATACTAAAAATACAATATTTATCAAATATCTTATTCACACACTTTTAAACTCCTAATATTTAGCCAACTAGGATTTGCACTTGGAGATCCTAATTATTTAAAACAAATAATGTTTAAAAAGTATCTCATGAAGATTAAAACATTATAAAAAACTATCATCATTAATATAGACTAAACAATGATCATTCTGGTTAACCACGTAATCATTAAAGTAAACCCTAGTAGATAGCCAATTTGAAAATATGTCATTGTAAATTCTCCCCTCCTTTTCGAATTTCATCATGCAATCTATGAAAATGTGACATTCAATCTTTCATCTCTCTCGGTGTCTTCTATTATGAGTTTCAGATTATTTTTCTTCCTTATGAAATCATTTCTTGCTTCTTAGATCTTTTACATTGAAATTCCAAATTTTCAATTTTGAGTGGACATTTCATCGCCTATATCATTTTTTAATATCACAAGATTATCTTACTGATTATTTCTTTCTAGGTTCTTCCTAATCAGTTCAATTTATATATCGTAGGAATTATTATTATGATTCATGATTTGTTGCCATCCGTTCTTTTCATTAAGAAGATTATTTTTTTAAGATGTCACTCTTAGTTCTTGGCTTTTGATTAAGTTTTCATATTCATACTTAGATTTAGATCTAGTTAGAATTTTCTTCATGATCCATTATCATAAGTTATCTTTTTCATTCAAATTTTTCATCTTGTCTTAGTTCCATATTTCATATATTCCTTTCTTTTTTTTCTTCTAATTTATCATTTTTATTAGAATCACGCATCTTATTATACTCATAAATTGTTTTCTTTGGATTCTTGGTCAGAGCAGCTAAAAGAAGTATAGTCGGCAATCCCGTGCCAACAAATCTCAATACTCAGATACTTTTCCAAACTATATGAATATCGAGTTCATTCAGTATGTATATCATCGAAATTATGTTTGACGTCAACATTAGCATTTTCCCTAGATTTTATTGTCCTTACAGACCCATTCAAACTAAGCTTCCATATGATATTTTTAGGACCTCTCTTTTGTTAAGCATAAATGCCAGTGACTAGAGGGTAACCGTAAAATCTAAGCCCAAATTAAGATACAAAACAACTAATTCTAAACAAACGTGATCAACACAATACAGCAAAACCACATGTATTTTTCCTTTTCTTTATAAATCTTATAAAACAATGTCACATAACAGAACTATTAGTGAAAATCATATAGCACATGAGCATAGATGTCAATTTAGAAAATGATAGTATATTGTGTTTGATTGTTGAATGCCATGATTTTACCGTGCGTCTAATGCAAGTGCACGCGTCAGAGTAATACAGGCCTTTGTGAGGCCCGAGTCAAACAAAGGGACACTAGACTATCGGTAGACTACTTACTAACTACTCGTGATTAGCTAGACCGATTAAAAAGGTTTTGAGAGTTGATTGAAAAATAAAATAAAAATAAAAGAAAACAAAGCAATCGATTAAAGGTTGAGTTTAATCAATTTAGATGGGAATATTTAGGATTGCGATTTCACCTTAGGTTCTCATTGTATTTATTTCTATATAGTTAATCAAATACATCTCTCATTCCGGGTAGTGTCCTGTAGTCAGAATTGTTCATTGTCGTGATACAACTCACTACCTAAATCTAGGTCGGTTCCACGATCGTAGTAACCTATACCCTAAACTAGGTGCATGAAGACCAAACTCTGGGTTTCCACCATTAACTGTACATCACGTTATTCAAGGGATTTATTAATTAATGTGAATTTCGTCTCTTTTCAACCGTTAATTCTTCTTTCAAAGCAATTAAAGGCATTAGATTATCATTAAGGTGATCAATCATAATGATATAATGGAGAAAACGAAATCATGCCACGAATTTAAGAGACAAAATATGAATTACTATGATAAAAACATCATACAATGATTACCCGGGCTACTCCCGGTCCTAAAGACAAAGGAGATTAGCCCCACATGTTCATCTCAATGAAAGACATGGTAGAAGAAATGGAAAACATGGAGAAAACGTGGATGAAAGTAATGTAAACCCCTGAACGGAGAAGATCCGAGCATTCCTTGACGTAGAGTATGCAATCTACAGCCTTCCGGCGAATTCGTCTTCTGCGGCTCTCGGAACGAACAAGGCGTGATTCTGGACTCCATTCTCCTCTCCAAAACTCCTTGGGACTTGTACTGCGGATAATGACGTGATAATCTGCTTAGGGCCACCATCATTAGGTATATGGACCACTTTTGGTCGCCAAAAGATCACCATCGTCCAATCAAGATCAATCTGAAACAAAACATATCCTGACGGTGTCAATACCATCGACGCGGGTCGATGGTATCGACCCGTCATAGTATCGACAAGTTCTCTTCCCTTCTCTGACGCTCCGCATGATGCAGACTCGATACCATCGATGCACGTCGATGGTATCGACACCTTTAGGCGTCAGTTCTATCACCAATTTGTCGCTGAAGCTGTGCAATGTCGATAGTATCGATCGGCTGATTGCTGGCTCACTGAAGGTATCTCGCTACCATCGACTTCCCAGTCGATGGTATCAAATCTGCTTGGCTCCTTGCGGTTGTCTCACTGTGACTGTGTCGATACTATTGGTGGATGTCGATGGTATCAACAACTGTGTATATTTGTTTTTCCTAAAATTGCAAGACAAAGCCGAATCAGCTATGCTAAAACCCATTATTATGATCGTTTATAATCAAAAAGATAAAATATGAGAGATTTGATACAAAATGAGATTATAGACTACACCAAATGAATCATGCGATACTAACCACAAAAGTGACTAATAAACACATAAAACACATGTAAAACAAGTCTATAAAAGTGACTCAGAATCATCGCATCAAACTCCCCTAAGCTTAAGCATTGCTCGTCCTCGGGCAGCAAAACTATAGAATAAAATTGCGAGGGTCAACAAAAGAACATACTATCACAACAGACATTGCCATATGATCCCCGCCAGACATTCACATACCGGCCCTTACTGACCACATAATGATAATTACCATCTAGGCGACAATGATCATCCATAAGAGATATTCACCCCAAGGTTGATGAACACTATCAAATAAGACAGTTAATATAATAAAATCCTCCAGTTCAGGCTTGGTGCATCTTTGTGATCTCTATCTACGTTGCTCGTTTCCTAACTACCATCTAAATGGAAGCAGATCTCCCGATATTAATGAATGAGGAGATAATCACGGGTGGCCTACCAATTAGAGAAACATGTGGATGGAATAGGTGGTTGTGGAAGAAATGGAAGCATATAACAGTCAATCATGCAATACAAAATTAATGCCCTAGCATGATGCAAAATGCATGTGAAAATGTCCTAATGCTATATTTTAGGTGGAATGATGCATGCACTATCATTCTATCCAAACGAGAGACAGACTATCTATAGACCTACACATGTACTTTCTCTTCTTATTCTACATATGAACAAATTCCTTTCTCCCTCTGATCTTCATGCTTTTTTTATCAAGCCCTTATCTTGCTTAATAGAACAGGATGAAATTTTCAATATCTTTCTCTTGGGCTTATTAACATATCTCTTATTTTTTTTTCTCTTTTTTAACTTTTCAGAGAGCATGAAATAAGTCCTTTATTTGCAAAAGAAGCAAAGCACATCATTGTACAAGATGATTAAAGTTATGCAAAATGCAACTAAAATGACATTGACATGCAGTCTAAAATTTGTGAATGTAGGACTATAATGCAACATTTTTTTTTCTCTTTTTTTTCAATGCAACAAAAGTAAACACTAAATACAATGCAATCTTAACTACCTGTCCTGCAACCAAAAGATGACAAACTGTATAGTGCTCCCAATTCTTATGGTGGAGTGTAGATGAGATGAAGTGGATAGATCACAAGATTAATTGACAGAACGATTGGAAGATATTATATGTCCCTCCTTACTGACATGTGTAAAATTAAGATGTCTCTCTCTCTTATTTCAGATTAAAATCTCATTTCCATTTGATCAGTTCAGGCTCAACATCTAATTCCGTCCACTTTTCTTGAATCATAGGCATGTACATTTGTGACTTTATGTGTTAAAGTTGACAAACCCAATTATTTTCATAAGTCATATGCTCAAATTCAAACAAAGCAAGCTTGCAAATTCGTTAAAAATTTTCAAATTGACCCTTGACTCCCATGTGACAGACAAAGAGATGACACATTAAATTAGACATCCACGATTACACTAGATAGAATGTGGATCCTAAAAACTAAGAAAATTTCTAGAATAAAAGAAAAGGCAATAAATGATAAAAACTAAAAATAAAAGATAGAAAAAGATAGAAGTTGTTCCATCTCCCCCCTAAGCTTGAATTCGACTATGGCCTAATAGTCAAAAACAATCTTAATAGGTGGAACATTGATACCCTTCATTGTTCAGGTGGTGGGTACTGCGGGGCAGTGGGATCCCATGATGGATACTGCCCCTGGAAACTTGGATCATACAGGGGCATGGACAATGGTTGTGGATATCCCCTGAAGTAATTCTGGTGCCAGTAATGATCGTATAATGGTTGTTGCTGCATCTCCATCCTATGCAACCTGTCATGAATGTTTTCTTGGTTGGCGAGGAGGAGGCGCTCGTTCTCGTAGATGGCCTGCTAATTTAAGAACAACCGGTTCGTAGTCTCTTGAATATCGACAAAAGAAGCAGTGTGTTGCTGTTGGGTCTGCTGAATCCCCTACAACATTGAGTACATCCCCTGCATAGAGTAGACATCCTCTCCTTGCTGAGAGGGCTAAGGTGGCGGAGGCTGCAAAGATGATGATGCACCCGGGTGAAAGTGTGGACGCTTCCGCGGTTCCACTCGTGAATGAAGAGGAGTGAAAGCCTCCTCTTCCTCTTCTTGCTCATCGTCGTCATCATTGTCGTTGTCATTACCGTTGTCTTCTTCGTCGGAGTCATCGATGGCAATGATGGGCCACCGAAAGTGTTGAGCTTTCTAGATGTTGAAGACAGGATCTGGAAGCGCACACTCCTGGTACTCCTGGTTGACATGGCACTGTGCATAGGCCACGCCATCACGGAGCTTAAGAAGGTTGGATCAGTTTAGATGATGCAGCTTGACTTTATTCTTGTTGGCCACTGGAGTGAGTTGGGAAAAATCCAACCCCAGATACAGAGCAAGCGGTGTGATAAGCCCCCTAAAATGGATAGGAGCTTTCCTTGTACTCCTCCGCACGGCCAACACACACATCAAGAAAAATGTGCCCCAATCGAGCTCTTCCCATTTCAACAGCTTATATGATCGCCTCGAGCAAACAGAGTAGTGCACAACATGCGATGTAGAATCCACACAACTGGATGCTCGAAATCGGCGACGGCTGCATTATGATAGCTGACGGACTTGCCTGGAGGCACGATCACCAGTTGGGCGAAGATCTCATCATAATCCGTCTGGTTGTCCGGCCTCTTGTGCTAATTCAGAGAATGATACCAGTTGTAAATGACATTGAACTACTGGAGGGTGAGATAGTAATTGTTGTTGTGGAGCCGGAAAGAGACGCGGCCCTTGATCCATTCCCGATCGGTGGCGATGAGGTCGTTAGGAATGACGCATATATCCAGCAATGCCATAAACTCTTCCACCAGTTCCTTGTATGTCGGCCACTCTCTGAAAAAGGGGTGGCCCTCAGCGTGGAACTGGACCTCGTCAGGCCTCCTGGTCAAATGCTGCGCTTGCCCCTAGAGGACATAGGCGAGGTTGGCCTCGAACCCAAGGTCGCGGATCATGGTCCAATCGACATATCGGGTAGGCTCGATTTTCTGCTTGAGCAACTCCTTGTATATCTTCCTACGTCCGCCGAGGGATGAACAATCCTCGGATGAGGAATGGAGCCGGGTGGGGGAGGAATAAATGTCACAATCTCCATCGGGGCCGCCCTTGAAGAAGAAGCTCCTTCCATCTGTACCATCGTCACATAGAGAGAGGGGATTAAGAAATAGAGCCCGATGAAGGTCGGAGAAGACAATCTCTTCTCAGTGTAGAGCTCGGTGAAGATATCCCGATCCTTGGATGCTCGACGAAGGCCTCTGGTCGCTCAACAATGCTCAAAGCACAAGTGGAAGGAAGAAGCTCTGAAGGTGTGAAGAAAATTGAGAAACAACCCTTCCTTTTATAACTGATTTCATCGCTGCTGCCGCTACGTCGATATCATCGCCGGGGGTGTCGATGGTATCGACACCTGTAGCGCAATCCGTGTCTTCTCTAGTATCGACAGTTGTCGATTGCTTGATGTGGGGGCCCGGATCGATGACGCGTCGATACTATCGACACGGGTCGATGGTATCGACCCATCCCACGGATCAACTTCCTTGATTTGGCGACCGCCGTTGATTTCTTCTCACGAATCGGTGACGTGTCGCGTCGATACCATTGACGTGGGTCGATGGTATCGACTCTTCATGGATCAATTACCCTCGCGAGGCCCGGGCGCCGCTTCCTTGCTGTTGCTGTGTCGATACCATCGACGCGGACGTCGATGGTATCGACTTCACTGAGACAAAATCTTCTGTAAATCTTCAGGGATCTCGTGAGTATCAACATCCTAGTCGATACTATCGACCCCGAGCTATCTTTTTTCTTTGGCATTACTGATGGCAGGTCGATACCATCGACTAGGCCATCGATGGTATCGACTCAGAAAATTTTCTGCAGCCGCTTCCCTGTACCGATGTCGCTACCATCGACATTGTGGTCGATGGTATCGACTCTGACTCAGTTCTACACAGTGAACAAATGATTAAGGTATCATTTTTACACTAAAAATGAAATTAAAGCAAACTAACTTGTAAATGCGAAAGAAAATGAAAGAACTACAAATTAAAATTACCGATAGTTGGGTTGCCTCCCAACAAGCACCCTTCTTTAATGTCTTAGGCTAGACAAAATCAAGCTCATCATGCCGCCTTAAGTGCTATGAGTTTGACCTCATGCACTTTCCTCGTGTAGTCCTCGCCAAAGTAAAGCTTCAACCTTTGACCATTAACTAGAAATGTCGTCTCTCCATCACGCACCAAAATGGCACCATGTGGGCGTACCCCTCTACAACAAAAGGTCCACTCCACCAGGATTTCAATTTCCTGGGATGTAGCTTCAACCTCGAGTTGAACAATAACACACGATCTCCCTTTTTTAAAACAAGCAGTTGAATGTGTCGATCGTGAATTAATTTTGTTCTCTCTTTGTAAATATGTGAGTTTTCATAGGTGTTCATCCTCAGCTCATCTAACTCATTGAGCTGTAGCATTCACTTCTTCCTTGCCTCATCATAAGTCAAATTAAGCTTCCTTAGCGCCCAGTGCGCCTTGTGTTCCACCTCTACCAGTAAATGGCAGGCCCGTCCATAAGCCAACCTCAAAGGCGTAGTGCCTATAGGTGTCTTATATGCAGTCCTATACACCCATAAAGAATCCGGTAGTAAAGTACTCCAATTCTTTCTTGTGGAAACCACTGTGCACTCCAAAAGTTTCTTGATTTCTCTATTGGACACCTCGACCTGCCCTTGTGTTTGCGGGTGATACGGGGTACCAACATTATGCTTCACCCCGTACTTTCTTAATAACACAGGAAACTTTTGATTCTTGAAATGGGTGCCTCCATCACTAATAATCATCCTTGGCACACCAAATCTATAGAAAATGTGATCTTTTACAAACATGCACTCTACAACAGCGTCGTTAGTCCTTGTGGGTATTGCCTCTACCCACGTCGATACATAATCAACAAAAAGTATAATGTATAAATTAGAATTCGAGGACACAAAGGGTTCCATAAAATCAATGCCCCACAGATCAAATACCTCAACTTCTTGAAACACGTTGAGGGGCATCTCTTGCTGCTTAGAAATATTACCTACCCTTTGACAGGAATCACATCTTCGCACATAGTCGTAGGCATCCCGGAAGAGTGTAGGCTAATAAAGACCACTCTCTAGCACCTTGTCCGCCGTTCTTGAACGCGCATGATGACCACCGGTTGGTAGTGTGTGACAATGACTAAGTACACTGTCATATTCTATCTTCGGTACACACCTGTGCAAAACGCCATCCCTGCATTGCTTCAATAAGATGGGATCATCTCAGAAATAATATCTCAAAGAATGGAAAATTTTCTTTTTCTCTTGATAAGTCCAATCATCTGGGATTATTTTACAGGCAAGATAATTAACAATGTATGAAAACCATGGATCCTTGGATTTTACATAAATGATTTGCTCATCAGGGAATGTCTCGGTAATGGGTATATTAATATCTTTCTCATCTACCCGCCCTAACCTAGACAAGTGGTCCGCAACCACATTCTCAATTCCCGCCTTATCCTTGATTTCAATGTCAAATTCTTGTAACAATAAGATCCACCTAATCAATCTAGGTTTGGCATCTTTCTTTTCCATCAAGTATTTTATGGCGGCGTGGTCCGTCCATACCACAACTTTTGACCCTATCAAATATTGCCGAAATTTTTCGAATGCAAAAATGACGGCGAGAAGTTCTTTTTCAGTTGTGGTGTATTTAAGTTGTTCCTCATTTAAAGTCTTGGATGCATAGAAAATTACCGCGGGTTTGTTCTCGAAATACTGCCCAAGAACAGCCCCTAGTGCAAAATCTGAAGCATCACACATGAGCTCGAAAGGCTTTGTCCAATCTAGCATTTGAACAATAGGTGCATAAATTAACTTTTCCTTCAATACATTAAAAGCATGCAAGCATTTTTCATTGAAATCAAACATCGCATCTTTCTCCAACAGTTCAGACAATGGTTTAGCGATTTTTGAGAAATCTTTGATAAAGCGGCGATAAAATCCTGCATGACCGAGAAAACTTCTTACCCCCTTTACCAAATTAGGTGGGGGTAATTTCGAAATTACCTCAATATTAACTGGATCCACCTCCAGCCCCTTGCTAGACACCTTGTTCCCAAGAACAATTCCTTCACTAACCATCATATGACAATTTTCCTAGTTGAGAACTAAATGTGTGTCCTCACATCATTGTAAAACGTTATCCAAATTGTACAAGCACTCATCAAACGACGCATCATAGACGGAAAAATCATCCATGAAAACCTCTAGACAGTGCTCAACTATATCAGAAAAAATAGTGAGCATGCAACACTGAAAAGTAGCTGGTGCGTTACATAGGCCAAAAGGCATACGACGATATGTGGATGTTCCATAAGGACAAGTGAAGGTAGACTTTTCTTGGTCCTTAGGATCAATAAAGATCTGATTGTAGCCGGAGTAGCCATCTAAAAAACAAAAATGAGATCGACCTGCTAGTATCTCTAAGATTTGATCGATGAACGGAAGAGGAAAATGATCTTTTAACGTAGCAGAGTTCAATCGACGGTAGTCAATGCACACACACCACCTGGTTACCAATCGGGGCGTGACTGACTCATTTAACAAGTTGTGAGATATAGTAATTCCCCCCTTTTTAGGTACTACCTATGTGGGGCTTACCCACATCGAATCAGAGATATCGTAAATGATGCCTACAGAAAGGAGCTTGATCACCTCCTTCTTGACAACCTCCATCATGCTTGCATTGAGTCTACGTTGTGGCTGGATTATAGGTTTGGCTCCTTCCTTGAGCCGGATCTTGTGCTGGCAAAGTGTAGGGGAAATCCCCTTGATATCAGCAACTGACCACCCGAATGTGCCACAGTGGTTCTTCAGCACAATCATCAATTGCTCTTCTTCATCGGCACTCAGATATGCCGAAATTATCACCGGTAGTCTTTCACCATCGGCTAAGAATGCATACTTCAAATGTGGAGGCAGTGGCTTCAGTTATAACTCTGGGGGATTGATCAATGATGGTTGCAGCGGTGGTGGGAGTGGCCCAAGATCTTCATAATACTTGGCATAAGAAGCACTTGAAGCATATTGACACATTCTTATAACGACTTGCTTCTCATCCGATCATGCATTATGTTGACAAGGAAAGCTTCAAGGGGCAGTTCTGGATATGCGTCAAGGACAAAACTTACTATTGCATCATCTTCAGTAGATAGAAGAATTTCCTCCTCTTCATCATTTGGAAAACCCACAGCTCTGCAAAGAGAAACAACTTTGGTCTGTTCCATAATGTCTACAGCCAGTGTCCCCTTATCTACCTTGGTCATTACATGAGCCATATCCAAAAATGGCTTCCCTAGGCAAAGAGAAATGTTCTGATCAAAATGTTTCACCATGCGACACTGCTCCTTTGCCTTTGATTGTGTTGTACTCATGGGCATAACCATTTCAAATCGGTTATCCACAATTCCCAATGTCAGACAACCTCTTCCCATTTCAAGTATCATATCTGCCATAGCTTGGAAGGGTCTTCCAAGGAGTAGCTCATTCCCTTGGTCATCTTGCATTTCCATTACCACAAAATTTTCTGGAAATACAAACCTATCAACTTTAACAAGTACATCTTCACAAATACCATACGACTTTACTACAGAATTATCTGCTAGCTGAATCGTCATGTTGCTATGTCTCGATTCTTTCAGTCCCAACTTCTTGAAAGTAGAAGGAGGCATCAAATTAATACTTGCCCCAGAGTCACACAATGCTTCGCCGAATTTCACCTTACCGATGTAACATGAAATATTGAAGCAGCCCAGATCTTGCCTTTTAGGTGGCAATGTGCCCATAATGAAGGCGCTCACTTGCTCCTTAAGAACCACCACTTCGGTATCAGGAATCTTCCTTTTCTTTGTAATTATATCTTTCAAAAACTTGCCATAGGAGGGTATCTGCTTTATTGCTTCTAATAGCAGAATGTTGACAGAAAGTTTCCTAAAGCTATATAGGAACTTCTTGAACTGAGCGTCCACTTTCTTAGCCTTCAAACTATTTGGATACGACACTGGGACAGTCTGTGCCCTCTGATTTGGCGGCACATATGGCGTCCTCTTTTGAGTTTCTTCCTCAGCAATGGGTTCTGGTGTGGCTTCCTCTATCACATCCTTGATCGGCTCTATGATTGTAACCTCCTCTATGGCCTCACCTGTGGTTTCAGGCTAGGGTGTTCTCAGTTCATTGGTCCTGGGGTTTAAAATCTTCTTTCCACTCCGTAGCAGAATTTCCTTGGCTTGTTGATTTCCTCCTGGAACATTTGTATTTCCGGGAAAACCTTGTTGTGTTGGCTTTTTCAGATTTGCTATCTCAGTTGCCATCTGTGCTAATGATGTCTCTATATTTCTCATCTGAGCTCCATGACTTTGTAAAGTTTGCCCAAATTGATTCATAAATTCTCCTTGTTGCTTGATCTGCTGGCCAAACATGCTCATTAGTTCTTGATTCTGCTTGATTACTTGATTGAGCAATTCATTGCTCTTTTCCTCTATCGACAGTTGTAGTTTGGCATCGGGGTCCTGTAGGAAATTGTTTGGGTCCTTCCATGAATTTTTTTAATCTTTCCTCCAAGAATAATCATTGTTTCTGTACCCCTGTTGCTAGCGCATAAATTTTACTTGCGCCTCATCATCAGATTCTCCATCTTCCTTTTCTAGCAATTTCTTGGCTAATAAATCCACTTCTCATTCAACTCTTTGATGGCCTTTGACTCACCTGCGACTCGGACTTGCTCTGGTGTGTCTCTGTCACCCCATGATTGCTTTCTAGCCATGTTCTTCAGTATTTCCCAACACCTAGTGCCAGTGTTGTTCAAGAAGAAACCAGAACCTGCTGAGTCTAGATTGCTCTGGTCGTGCTCATTCAAAGCAAAGTAGAAGATCTTCACTTGTTTTTCCTTATCTAGCCCATGATGTGGACACTTCCACAACATTATTTGGAAGCGCTCCCACGTCTTAGAATATGTCTCGCCATCCCATTTGACAGAAATTGTGGATTTTCCGTACTAAGTCATTGGTTTTCTCCGATGGAAAGAATCTCTCGAAGAAAACTTCGATCATTTGATCCCACGTTTCAATGGTCTCATCATCTAGGTTATGAATCCATTCATGTGCATTACCTGTAAGAGAGCTGGGAAACAACTTCAGATACAGTATCTCCTGTGGAAACCTATCTATCTTGATCATATCACAATTTTCCACGAAAGTGTTGATGTGTGCAACAGGGTCTTCATTCTTCAGCCCGTGGAATGCTTGAGACTTGACCAAGTTTATCAGTGCCAGATCAATCTTATAGGTTGGAATGTTGACTGCCTGTTTTTTTATCGGCCCCTTTGATGCTGATGAGGAAGAAGCCTTTATCTTCTCCCATATTGTCTGTTCCTCTTCCATGGCTTCTAGTTCAGAGTCTGAATTTATATCCCCAAGTTGATCGTGAATATTGTTCTCCTCGTCGTCTGATCCCAACAGTGGAACCTCTGGTGATGGCAGTGTGTAGTCTGTGCTACGCGTCCTCACCATGCACTAGTACCTACAAGGTAATAAATCTAATTCAGTACAGTGCTAGACGATTGCTAAATATGAAAGATAAGCGATGAATTTCAAAAAAAAAAATAATAAAATATAATGTGGCCTAGAGTGGCCGCTTGCAGCACTCATAGTGCCGATAGTTGCCGTTTCCCCGGCAACGGTGCCAAAAACTTGACACGATTTTACCGTGCGTCTAACGCATGTGCACACGTCAAAGTAATACATGCCTTTGTGAGGCCCGAGTCGAACAGAGGGACACTAGACTATCGGTAGACTACTTACTAACTACTCGTAATCAGCTAGACCGATTAAAAAGGTTTTGAGAGTTGATTGAAACATAAAAGAAAAATAAAAGAAAACAAATAAATCGATTAAATGTTGAGTTTAATCAATTTATATGGGAATCTTTAGGATTGCGGTTTCACCGCAGGTTCTCATTGTATTTATTTCTATATAGTTAATCAAATCCGTCTCTCATTCCGGGTAGTGGCCTGTAGTCAGAATTGTTCACTGTCGTGATACAACTCACTACCTAAATCAAGGTCGGTTCTAAGGTCGTAGTAACCTATACCCTAAACTAGGTGCATGAAGACCAAACTCTGGGTTTCCACCATTAACGGTACATCACCTTGTTAAAGGGATTTATCAATTAATGTGAATTTCGTCTCTTTTCAACCATTAATTCTACTTTCAAAGCAATTAAAGGCATTAGATTATCATTAAGGTGATCAATCATAATGATATAATGGAGAAAACAAAATCATACCACGAATTTAAGAGACAAAATATGAATTTCTAAGATAAAAACGTCATACAACGATTACCTGGGCTACTCCCGGTCCTAAAGACAAAGGGGATTAGCCCTGCATGTTCATCTCAATGAAAGACATGGTAGAAGAAAGGGAAAACATGGAGAAAACGTGGATGAAAGTAATGTAAACCCTTGAACGGAGAATATCTGGGCATTCCTTGATGTAGAGTACGCAATCTACAGCCTTCCAGTGGTGGAATTCGTCTTCTTCGGCTCTCAGAAGGAGCGGGGCATGATTCTGGACTCCGTTCTTCTCTCCAAAACTCCTTGGGACTTGTGCAACAGCTAATGACGTGATAATCTGCTTAGGGCCGCCGTCATTAGGTATATGGACCACTTTTGGTCGCCAAAAGATCACCACCATCTGATCAAGATCGATCTGAAACAAAACATATCCTGACGGTGTCGATACCATCGACGTGGGTCAATGGTATCGACCCGTCATAGTATCGACAAGTTCTCTTCCCTTCTCTGACGCTCCACCTAATGCAGACTCGATACCATCGATGCGGGTCGATGGTATCGACACCTTTAGGCATCGGTTCTATCACCAATCTATCGCTAAAGCTGTGCAATGTCGATAGTATCGACTTTTGTGTCGATAGTATCGATCGGCCGATTGCTGGCTCGCTGAAGGTATATCACTACCATCAATTTCACAGTCGATGGTATTGACTCTGCTTGGATCCTTGCGGCTGTCTCACTATGACTGTGTCGATACTATCGATGGATGTCAATGGTATCGACAACTGTGTATATTCATTTTTCCTGAAATTGCAAGACAAAGCCGAATCAGCTATGCTAAAACCCATTATTATGATCATTTATAATCAAAAAGATAAAATATGAGAGATTTGATACAAAATGAGATTATAGACTACATCGAATGAATCATGTGATACTAACCACAAAAGTGACTAATAAACACATAAAACACATGTAAAACAAGTCTATAAAAGCGATTCAAAATCATCACATCATTGAAACAAAAGGGACACATCATAGAGGAATTCCAGTGAGATTGTCAACACCAGATTCACCCGTGTGAGTAATCGAAAGGAAGTCACCATTTTTAATCATAATTGAATTGGTGCATTTGTATATATGAAGATTTTGTAGAGTATTTGAATTTAGGGCAATGTAATCGGTTGCTCCCAAGTCTATATGCCAAAAAAAAGGATCCACTTCATTGAGTCGATGTGCGATAAGAGAAACACTTTTGTTTTCAAAAAGGGCCTGTGGAACTGAAGGATTTTAAAAATTGTTATCGTACCTGTACCAACACTTTAGTGTAGTATGTCCACGCTTGCCAGAGATATAGCATAGTGGGAGAGATGAACTATATTGGTTGTTGTTCACATGAGTTCATGTGTATATGCCTCTTCCTTATGGATTGAATTGAGTGGTATTTTTATGACCACTACCAAGAATCTCCTAGATGAAGATGTTGTGTTGATGTCTTCCTCTACCAAAAATAGAGGAGCATCCTCTTCTAGTTGTGTTTGACTGATTATGGAAGAGTTGGCGGTTGAAGGTGACTTGATTTTCTGGAGTCTTATTAGAGTAGAAGACAATTGGAGAAGGAGTAGGTATGCATCTAAATTTTCTCTTTTTGAAGTTTTGAAGGAGAGGGAGCAGATTAGCAAAGGAAGGAATCAGAGTTTTCAACATTGATACAAAAAAGCTCATAACCATTTCCATCAAGTTCGTTCAGAAGTGTAAAGACCTTTTCTTGATCACTTACATTGTATCCTATTATATTGAGTTGATTATAAAGGTTTTGAGCTTTCTTATGTAGTCGGTTAGGGAGTCTATACCTTTGGAGAAGGTATGTAGTTGTGATTTGATGAGGTAGGTCAGCCATCAAAGGCTTAACGTTTCTCTGACACCATCTTAGGGTTTGAAGACTTACATAAAGTAATTCAAACGATCAGGGGAAACCTTATTGAGAGGCAGTCCAAAGTTGCAAATAAAATGTAGGTGATTACACTACAATAACAGACATGATCCGAGTAATGTATTGGGCATATGAACCATTGCATGACATAAAGATAGTAGATAGGGGATTATAAGAGAAGATGGAGTTAATAAGAAGGCATTAAGTATGAGGCAGTTATGAGATAGATTCATAGTCTTAACATTGCGATGGCATCCATAAAGGATATTCTGCCACCTTACTACTTCATTAATGTAGCCTCATCTTGGTGTAGAGTTGGTGAATTGACAAAGAGTGTGCAATTGGAAAATTGACAAAGAGGGTTGCATGCTACTTCTAGATTGACTATATGTTTAATACACCCTTGCTCCACTTGTTGTTCATGCCTAGTCATAGTTTCAGTGCTTGGATCTTCAAGAAGCATACAATTTGCCAATCCTGGAATGAAACACATTGCCATAAAGTTTGGCCTTCTTAATTTCTTGTAGCTTATCATATACATGACTGAAATATCATATGGAATTATGATCATACACAGTCATCTGAGGATGGAAAAACAAAATTTGAAACACATATAATATTGAAAATAAAAAGAATGCAATATCTAGGTTCTACATGTGGAAGAGATGAAAAAAATTCTGAGACATGCACCATCCCGTCAACACAGTTCGCACGAGGTTGCCATCCACAATATATCATGCCACTCTCACTATCTCTCTCTCTCTCTCTATATATATAAATATATATACACACATATATATATATATATATATACATATATATACATATATATACATATATATATATATATATGTCTTATCTTGGCTGCCCACGTGGGTAACCGGTTATTCTACCCATGAATAAGTAGCGGTGGCAACTTTTGTAAATAACAAACTTTTGTCTTTTTTCGTAGGATGAAGCGGTGGCACAAATTTGTAATTATCACTAGAATTTCTAATTCGTTTATGGGGACAGGACAGTGGTTAATGGATCTGTAAGGCTGAATAAATTATTATTCTTTGTTCCTATTTGCGTCGTGGTTTGGCAAGTTAGGATGCATAAAGTTATATTTATAGCAACATCACGTGTAATTAATGTGGATGGAATTATAAGTAAAATCCCAACAACCTACTACTTCCATACATAGCAATTGTTGTTTTTTAGTTGATTACAGGTACAGATCGGAGTCTACATAATATGAATATAACATGTGATACAAGTAGATTGTATTATAAGACATCATCCTTGGTTACATTTTTCCCATTCTCATTACAAATTTTCTATTCAAGTTACATAAGGTTCCTTCCTATTACAAAATGCTCCTTCTCATTATAAATTTTTATTCAAATTACAAATTTTCAATTCAAATTATAGAATGCTCCTTCTCATTATAAATTTGTTCATGTCTGTTATAGTTTTAGTTAGAGAGATTATCTATATATTGGATAACTATATATTTCTTCTTCTTGGAAATGGCTATTGGTGTCTTTGTGTATACACTCAATTTTGGTAATTTGTACTGTAATAAGCAAGTGTCATCTATAATATGGACAATCACATTGTAATAGACAAGAGCCAATTGTAATGTAGATGATAGTTTTGTAATATGGATAGTCATAGTGTAATAAGCAACTATCATATGTAATATGGACAGTCACATTATAATAGGCAAGTGCCAACTGAATTTTAGGTGACCGTTTTGTAATATGGATAGTCATATTGTAATAAGCAAGTGTCATCTTTAATATGGACAATCACATTGTAATAGGCAAGAGCCAACCATAATGTAGGGGATAATTTTTTAATATGGATAGTCATATTGTAATAAGTAAGTGTCATCTATAATATGGACAGTCACATTGTAATAGGAAAGAGCCGATCGTAATGTAGGAGACAATTTTGCAATATGGATTCTCATATTAATATGGACAGTCACATTGTAATAGGTAAGAGTCAACTGTAATGTAGATGACAGTTTGTAATATCGATAGTCATATTGTAATAAGCAAGTGTCATTTGTAATATGGATGGTCACATTGTAATAGGCAAGAGCCAATTGTAATGTAGGTGACAATTTTGTAATATGGATAGTCATATTGTAATAAGCAAGTGTCATCTGTAATTTAAATTGAAAATACAAGTGAGTTTGTGAAATTTATGTATGTAGTAACAAAATATAATGTGGTTAGGCATACTATAATATGTAGCTCGCATTGACAAATCATATATCCTCTACATACAATTTAAATTGAAACTACAAGTGAGTTTGTAAAATTTGTGTATGTAGTAACAAATGTAATGTGATTAGACATACTGTAGTATGAACAAATTGTAATTATGGTAGATATTTTGTAAAATATTGACAGAAATGTAGAACATCAGAAAAGGCTGATTGCACATGTTTAGAAGGAAAATAAAATAATATGAATTAAAGTGTTCCTATAGGTTGACATTTACTGGAATTTCATATCATGATTAGATAGACAAGAGGTGAGAGTTATGGAGTCCAGATTCAAACACTTGCATATGGTTAATTGACCAATAATATATGCATTACATTTTAGAATTTAAAAAGATGTGTGTGCCATCGGGTTCATGTGTGGATTTTGTCACTTCTGCTATTTACATTATCTACCACCGTCAGCTTAAAACATAATTGGTACTTTACTTTTTACCGTGAATGCCACCACTCAATTGAAAATTAACCAGTAATTTAATATTTATCATATGTGCCACTACCTACTCAAGCCACGGGTAACAAAGACTCACTACCCGCACGGGAAGCGAGTGAATACCCATATATATATATATATATATATATATATATATATATATATATATATATATATATATATATATATATATATATATATATATATATATATATAGAGAGAGAGAGAGAGAGAGAGAGAGAGAGAGAGAGCGAATACACTCAAGTCATCTTACATCATGTAATATCTATTTTGCAATTCTAAGTCATTTCTCCTCTTAGGTCTCTTATGAACACATTACAAATAAAATTTGATGTCATTTGGACACTTATAGGGCATGCATCTAAAAGAGACAAAAATGATGCAATTCAAATTAGTTTTGTGTGTCAAGTGACATTGAACAATCCAAATGAGTTCAAATTTTGCATGTAGCCTATATTTTTTACAACGATGTATATCAACAGTTTGGATTTGACAAAAAAATAATCTGGATATGTGAACACCACTTTAGTGTACGGTGCAATCTATACACTCAAGTTTATTCTCGTTTGACTTTCTCTCTCTCTATATATGTATATTATATATATATATATACATATATATATAGTTAATGTAGAATACACTTGATTAGTACTTAACTGATTGGCTCATCGGTAATGCCTGCTACTCATCGTAGAGCAGGTCGTGGGTTCAAAACCTATTGGTACACTTGAATGGGGAGGCAGCAACAGCGGTATACCCTTGCATCGCGGTGGGATGGGGTGTCTCCAGCAGAATAAATGGAAAAATTATAAACAAAGAATACACTTGATTATACATATTACACAATATACCAATTGTATTTTCCTATAAAGACCATATATTTGTAAAATATAATCCATTGATCTTCATTGTTATAATAATAGACTACATACAAAGTTTGAGCCCATTTGGATGAGCGTGAGTCACTCATCCAAAGACAACAAATCGATGCAAATAACTAATTTGAAATGCATGATTTTTGCATCAATTAGATGCATGACCTATAAGTGTCCAACTAATCTCAAATTTATTATATAGTATGTTCTTATGATATTTAATAGGATCAATGGTTTAGATTTACAAAATAGTTGCTTCATGATGGAAAAAAATTAATATGTGCATCATCTTAGATACATTGAGTGTATTCCAGGTTAGCTCTCTCTCTCTCTACATATATATATATATATATATATATACATATATATATATATTTATATATATGTATGTATATATATATATATATATATATATATATATACATATATATATATATATATATATATATATATATATATATATATATATATATACAAACACACACTTATATTTATGTATATATGTATGCATACATGTATATACATGCATACATACATATTTGTAAATATACAAATATATGTGTATATATGTAGATATATATATATATATACATATATATGTATATATATGTATGGAATGTTTGTATATATATATATATATATATATATATATATATATAATATATATATATATATACATATATATGTATGCATATATATGGAATGTTTTTATTAAAGGTGGGAATGGTCTGAGTCAGGTTTAACCCTAAAACCATGGACCAAATCTGAAATTTTTTTATTGGAAACTTGACTGATAAAAAGAACTTAGACCAAACTTAAATTGACTGCTAAAATATGGTTAGATTCCGTTAATTTTTTTTAACACCATGACTACCTAATATTTACTAGTTGCACATTCAAATAAAGTTCAATAATAATTTAATTTAACTTGTCGGTTTTCTTAAATAATAGTCAGAGTTTAATAATATGAAATAAATTTTATTTCTAAATGTTACATGGAATAGTTGTATATTGCATGAAATAATCAAATATTGATAATTTTTAGAAAATTATATGTATATACATACATACATACATACATACATATATATATATATATATATATATATATATATATATATAGAGAGAGAGAGAGAGAGAGAGAGAGAGAGATTCAGGCTAGAATACACTCAAGTGTATTCATAGCAGAATACAGTCAAGTATTTTTTCATGATGCAATATTGTTTTGCAAAAATATAATATGTTGATCTTCTTAATCATCTTGGGAATAACTCATATCCAAAATTTGGGCACATTTTGACATTTATAGGTCATATTAAAAAGACTGCAAAAATTATGGATTTCAAATTAGTTATGTGCGTCGATTTTTTTGCCCTCGAATGAGTGACTTACACTCATCCAAATAGGCTCAAAATTTGTATGTAGACTAATTCTAGTATGACAATTAATATAAATGGTTTACATTTTCAAAAAAATAGTCTTGATATGAAAACACACTTGAGTGTATTCTAACCTGACTCTCTCTCTCTCGCTCTATATATATATATACAAAAATATATATTGGTTTATATATTTATATATGTATGCCTTTATATACCATTATATATTGACATATATAGACACATATAGACATATATGTATATATGTGTATAGACCATTATATATGAACATATATAATTTAGTTAATCAAGCTCGGTCTGATTGATTAAGTAGTTGTCTAGACTATAACCAGACCAGTTGAGGATGGGATGAAAACTTTTCAAACCAAACATGACCGCATACCAATCAATATGTAACTTATTCAGGTTGTTTAGTCAATTTCAATTTAGTCTGATGGTCAAATTTGATTTCTTGTCCATCCCTAGTTTAAATTTCCTTATTAAGTATACAACTTTATATATCCTATAAATGAATTAATGGATCCTAATTGCATGATTAATCCTCCTCTGCACCGTCCGCTTTGGCTTCTCTTTTTTCATGTCATCCTGCCTCAGTTACCTTATTTCCATTATGGTTGGGAATGTGCCCATGACCAGAAAGTATTTTATATCATGTGGATTCCCTATTATGAAGATAGAAGGAGTTTTTTTTTCTGTTGATTGCACGACAAAGTGTGGTAGGGGAGAGATGTAGATACATGCTATGGTTTGTCACTACTAATATTCAATGGTTGGAAAGGCCATCTATGTGGTCGGAGAGTTCCTAGACAGGCATGTCAGTGAGCAACTAGAATGAGGGATATAAGGTATGGTGCTTAGGGAAACTGAGGGGAAAAATAGGATGAGAAAATGAAGAAAAGGCATAGGTGATTCTTACTAGATGATCAAATGCATGGAAGACAACAGAGAGGATAGCAATACTGTGAAGGTCATCGTAGGTGAATCAGGGAGTTTGGGATACTAGATAAGTGATTGAAGTAGGAGGAGGTTTTCATTGGGTTTGGAGGTGCTTTTGGAACCCTTACATATATGTGTGATGCATCAAGGCATGGCTTCTAACTTTGGTTGGTGAGAGGGGGTGAAGCCCTAGTTTTGTGTTATGTCCATAGAACATAGGAAGGTAAGAAATAGATCTTTCGATTAGCCAAATCACAATAGAAATAGAGGAGAAGAAATTTCCAATGAAGGATGATAAATGAAGGAGAGAAAAGATGATATCAGTGAACCTCCATTTTATGTCATCACTAAAATCGTGAGGTGGGAGATAACCTCCATACCATCTGAATATAGTAAAAAGAACACACTTCTGTGATCGATGCATAAAAATGGTAGGAAAATAAATCGGGCGCATGATAGACAGATTATATGAAGGAATTTGATTAATTGAATATTTGATCAAAAACCATATAAATTCTATCCTAACTAGTTTGATAGGTGAAACAAAGTTATAACCAATTTTAACTTCGATCATAGTTTAATTAAAGGGTCCAAATTATTCATATCCAATTATATTTGAGTTTAACATAACTCTAGAATATAATTAGTGTATATGGATTATTTATAAGTATGTGTACATAAATAAGTTAAATGTCTGAAAAATACTTTTGATTGTTAACTAGTTGAATAAATATTTTTTGCCAAACATGATTATCCACCTAAATACCTTTTGTTATTATGTTTTATATACCCTGGAGTATTTAATAGAAAGATAAGTGAGAAAGTTAATACATTTCTTTTATGTAAATGAAAATAGATAGTAATATGTATTTGTGTTCTTCAAGTAAGTTTTTACTTTCCATGTATTCAAATATGATTTCTTTTCAAAAATCATAGGGAAGAGAGAGAATGAACAAAGGTCATAAGATTCTTCACATCTTTGCGAGAATGAGAAACTTATTAAAGCATAAATAAAAAGAAAAAATATGTTTCAATTATTTATATTTTATCTCATTATTCAATCAGTTGAAGTATTACTTCGTACTTATAATACGACAAATAATTTGAGGTAAATTTCTATTTATAATTAATTGGACTCATATTTTGTGGTCATATGTATCTATTCAACTAATGGGGTTTCTCATTACATTTCTATGTATGGAGGAGTGATACCGACGAGAGAGAAAGAG
Organism: Alisma plantago-aquatica; assembly: GCA_963693085.1. NCBI lineage: Eukaryota > Viridiplantae > Streptophyta > Magnoliopsida > Alismatales > Alismataceae > Alisma > Alisma plantago-aquatica. The sequence goes on along the minus strand of OY856410.1, from coordinate 189,927,984 downwards.
TGGGAGGTAACTTAGTTTCTTCTTTGTACATTTATTTCAATAACCAAATAGGGCCATAATGACCTCAAATCTTCAACAAAGCTTATTCATCTTGTCTTCTTAATTATTCTAGTATTATTTTCTTATTTTTAAATTTGTAAAAGTAGTAATTAATTATGTGTTTCCTTTTGCAAAACACTATGTATTACATGTATAGAAGGTAATAGTATGTCATGTTACATTAATGTTGTGTTTTCAAGTATTCAAAATTAAAGCATCAAATGAATTAAAATTTCTTATAACAAAAGAAAGAAACTAAAGAAATGAAAGTAAATTCAATTATTTACATTCTGAGATAAGGGCAACTTAGATTCTTCATATATATAATTCATTTTTTATATATTAGTTCTTTATATTTAAAATATAATTCAAAATTAAGGTTATTTGCATAAGGAAACAAATTAAACTTCTACGAAAAGATTGCAAATGTTATATAAAATTTTGGGATACTACAATTCTACCCACCTTAATAAAATTTCATACTTGAGAATTCCTTTATGTTGCTACTCAACTTAGGACTTCACTTATACCTAGTTGACGATGTTTGTTCCTTTAAAGTTTTCATATCTGTTCATAGTTTTTGGTGCATGTAAAATTCTATTTTGCAAATATAACTGGGGTCTATTGAACTGATCTTATCAGAGTAGTTACAACATCTAACCTTGACCCTCTCTTAAGTTGAAATATGATTAAAATTAGACAGTTATCTAATCTTTAGTCTTTTGTATTTCCTACATTTCTCAATATGCGGTCATCAGGTAGATACCAAATAATGGGAGATCTTATCATGCTATTCCATACAAAACTAGTAGTATATATATAATATACCATACATACTAGTAAGAAGGAGAATATGCACAGAGAGTCTTATTCTTATAGCATCTCGCTACAAATATCAATTGCTTGGTCATGACCATCAAGAATAGAGAGGATATGTCACTAGCTAGGATTTCAACTGGTGCTTGAGACTTAACTAGGTAATCTTATATCCTCATCAAGTCTATCTCTTCTTTGGAGGAAAAATCTAGTCATTTTAGGCTGTGATATCTTTCCTTGTGTACCCATTTTTATACTGTAAATTCCTGTTTCATCCAATAAGTATCTATGTGAAGTTTTTTAGCTTGGTGGACATTTTCCTATTTACTCAAATACCATACTGTGATGCCCCTTCAAGTTTACACATGGTTGCGGAAGCATTACCCATGTTTTCCATAACACAAGTTACTTGAATTGGAAAGATGTCATAAATATCATAAGCTTTGTGAATAAATAAACAATCACCATGCATTAACTTGAAAATATTCATACGTACTTCATGGATAGAGAGTACAACTTTTCCTTTTTTTTATGTCTAAAATTTATCTAAGAAAATCATTGATAAACATAAAAGAAGGCATAACTGAGAACATGCTAAATAATTGGATCATCTTTGTAGATGGCACCCCACTAGGTTGAATTTAGGTCTTCTAGAAAAAACCTAGGGTCATCGTTTCCCCATCCTTGCAAAGGGAAACATAAACATCAGTTCATGGTTATTGGCACATTATAGAAACAATTCAAGTACACATATTTGACATAAAGAAAACTTGAAATCATCTTTAACTTAAATATGCTTCAAGGATTTTCTTAACATAAATAACTAAATAAGAAATGAATGCATCTCTATAGTATCCCACTTAATGTCACTAGTAGAAAAGCCCATGATTGCTAGGAAGCCCATAATGACCTCTTGAGGTCCATAGTTGTGAATATATATAAAAATATTCTTGTATCATTATTCTTAATCTTGAAACTAAAATAATATTATACTTTAATGTTAATTGTAATGAGATTGACCCTCTTTGAACATAATGTTATTTCTCTCTATTAAGAATTATGGGAATTTTTCACTCTTATGAACGAGCACATTAAAGCTTTTATCTTGCATTATCATAAACATAACTTTAGTGAACATGATAGTCTTAACTACGAAGGATAACAAACATACATGAATAGTACATAACATCAATTGCAATGACATTAATCATCATGAGAATGTAACCATGTGCTTAATGTATAACATACAAGAAAATCAATTAAGATAAATGTGAACTAGCATGGCACACTTACCTTAAATTAGCTCCTTATTCAATTCTCCTTGATGTGATTGAGCTCTAAAACACCGCTAGTTTAATTGATGTATATAAGTATTTTTTCCAATGCATATTTTTCCATATTTGTCTTTTCAATGCATATTTTCCCATATTTTTCTTTCCAATGCATATTTTACCATATTTTATTGAGGTTGTATGCAATGTCTATGACTTTTGTATTACAGATCAATCAAAAAATATGAAACCATGACATGGAATTGATTGAATATCAAAAAGGGGTCAGCTCAAATAAAGAATGAAAAGATTGAAAAACTATAGATGTGTTAACGCTAAACCATATACGTGCATCATTTAGACCAATGCAAACTCGCGGTTTAATAAACAAAACCCAGATATGAAAACCTAGAAATGCACATGTGTGATTAATTTCATGATTTTAGTGATTGGGGTACCATGGTCATTCATTGACATTGCCCCCCCCACATAGCTCTCAAGTAGTGAAGCTGGAGAACCAAACTCTGGCTCTGGAAAATGAAGAGGAGCCACTCATGGAGAAATGAGGTTTTCTATGGCTTCCTTGTGTGGAGAAGAAGCCATTGAGCTAAGGATCAAGCTTGAGGAGAGCATGAGAGCCTAGCTTCATGGGACAACCCTGGTTGGCTTGTGTTGGAATCAAGTGGGTGTTGATATGGTCAAACAAAATGAACATAAATAATTGAATCTTCTGATTGGGGTTAGCAAATCTGAACAATCAAGTATGGAGGGATGAGGACCTCTGTTTCCTAAAGTACATAAAACCAAAAAATTGGGGAAAGGATTTAAACCAAAAATAATAGAAACACACTCCTAACATATTCACTAAATCTCTAAAAAAGATTTCAAATACAAGGCGAGTATAATGGACTCATATCCATGGCTAGAGAGTCGATGGAAGGTGCAAGGGTGAGCATCAACAAGAACCAAAAAGTGTGATATAGAGCATGATGTTTTGGGAAACCACAGATCAAACTGACAACCAAAACATGAAGAAAGGGCATAGGAGATGCTTATTCGATTCTTAATTACATGGAATATAGAGGAGAGGACAGGAACACAATGATGGTAGCCGAAGGTAAAGACTAAGTAGATTGGGGAGTTTGGGAGCACTAGAGATGTTTTATTTAAGATGGAAAAGTCTTTTACTAGGTCTAGTGGTTCTTTTAGAACCCATATATATAGGTGTGATAATACAAGGCATTGCAAAACTTTGATTGGCAAGAAGAGTTGAAGACCTGGTTGGGCTTTCCATCCCCAGACCATGAAAAAAGGTAAGAAATAGCTCATTCATTTGTAAAATCATTACACAAACTTAGGAGAAGTAATCTCAAAAAAATGTATGTTAAATGAGGGAGAGAGAGAGCAGAAACCATATGGGGAACCTCCCTTTTCTATCAGCATTAAAAAAACCTGAGGTAGGAGATAACCTCCATACTACTAGATTGTCGTGAGTAGAACACAAATGTGGGATAGGCATATTGAAGTGGAAGGAAAATAATAAATATCCGTGATAGACAAACTATATGAAGGAAATCACATTAATTGAATATTCTGATAAAAAATCATATACATTCTTCTCTAGTTAGTTTTTAGGGGTAAAATGAAGCTATAATGAGTTCAAACTTAGAATATATGTTAATTGGGGGTCTACATTATTTCTATCCAATTATATTTGAGTTTAAGATAACCCTTGAATATTGTTTCTATATATCAATTATTCTCAAATAATGTGTATTTAAATTAGTTGTATATCTTGAAAAGATTTTCCATGGTTGACTTTCAAAAGGGTCCCTCTCCCAGGATGGGAGGAAACTATCTCTTGACAACAAGGTCACAAACATCCTTAGGGTTTACATCCATATGAACATGCTCAACTCAGCTGCACAAGCAGACCACCTAGTAAACCATGCTAGGTCATACTTGTTCTCTTTCCTCAACACTGGATCAAGATCATACCTTCCATGTCACCAACTTAGCTATGGGGGTTCATCAAACATACCTTTAAACTTAAGGGGTTCCCTCTCCTCTAACCATGAGGATTACCATGCTCGAATCTATAGAAATTCAAATCACATCATGAGCATCATGTACACCACTTCCCCTCTTAGGCCCAAGAACCCTAGGTTCATTTCTTCGATGTCCAACTGTCTGCTCGACCTCTTAACCACAACCAAATAGGTACAGGGTGTGACATGCATTTCCTTTCATCCTTCTATTCGAGAAACACTTCAGAGTTGAGTCCTCCTCAAGGACAATCAACAAGGTACAAGGTCTTACAACCTACTACTAAACCTCTTCAGGTCTAAGGAACTCTTCTTCTAATCTATACCAAAGGTACAGAGGTACCAGTTGACTCATCCTATCTCTAGGGTTTGGTTCCTCTCATGGAAAACAAGACATCATCAACCTCCAATGATCAAGTATGAGGCAACCACAAACATCCACCTAGGTCACATCATCCTCAACTCCCCACTTTTCCTCATATCTCAGAGTCTAGGCTTCCGACCTTCCTACATGGTTCCTGCTCTCTCTCTCTCTCTAGAGATAAACCTACAACTAGCCACACTATAGAGGTCCTCTCTCCATGAAGATGGGTCCAGCTCACAACCATACCCCTATCTGGGTGAAGCCTATATTAAACTTATGTTTGCTCAAGATTATCCGTAGCTCTTTATGCTTACCTTACAAGCTATCCATCATACTCTCCTAGTCGGGGTTTTAGCACAACTGATGTATTATGGGTGCCTACTATGCCATGCTCATATAAGCTCATTGGGTTTTCATCGGTTCTTTTCTAACCTTATCGATGAAGGAGATATCCTTCACTTTAACATGCATGACCCTTCCCAGGGTTGGGTTTCCAAAGGTACTAGGTCATCCAACCTCTCATGGCTCATATGGCATCCCAAAGGCATGTCTATCCAAACACCTGGTCTACCAAGACATCTAATTCATCATGTCATCTCTCTCTTACTTTCACTTAGGGTTAGGGTTAACATCATCCTTAGAGGATGTGCCAGGTCTCCACTTGCAATGGAGATCTCTACCTCTAAAACTAACTATCTTCACTTATCCTCCTGACAAGAAGGTCTAGCCTCAGGTCTCTCCTGAGGGCATGACAACTTATGTCATACGACCTAAGCATGTATCTATTCCTTTACACTTAATCTATTAAGCTTATGTCCATGACATCTTATTTACATGCTTTTTATTAATTTGATGGAGGATTCCTTAAACCTTATCAGCCTTACCCATACCTCAAGAGGGTGAGGAAAAGAGAGAAAACCCTAATCCTTATAATCCTTAACATCATTTGAGTTGAGAAGTGATGAACAAGATGAGATAGTCCTAAAGGTATCTTATTTTGAGTCCAATCCAGAGACATTGGCCAAGCAGTCACACTAATCTGGGAGTCCTCGTATTCTGACTAACTGTGCGGAGGAAAATCTTGCCAGCCCCCATACATGATCCTTTTCTAGACACCTCAGTCTTTCGGAAAATCCTCTAATAACTCCCTTGGGTTCTACGGAATTTGTAAAATTTAATAATTATTAAATATTAAATGAGGAACCTATGCTCTGATACCAAATATAATGACCTCACCTCCCAGTAACCCTCAATTAAGGGATACTAAGAGGTCATAGACGTTATCCCCATTTCCAGATCAAAGGTTCGACAAATAATCAATAATAATTATCAAATTCTACTAAACTAAACTGAAAGGTTGTAATAAAATTAAACTTTTCATACCTTTTTCAAAACTTGGATATCTACTTCTATCCTCATCTGGAGTCTATTCTAACTAATCCTCCTTTGTACTTTAATTCTCATTTAATTCCACATATGCCACTTTATTGTTTGTTCTTTTCACTTGAACCTAAAACGCCGACAAACAAAACGTCGGTCAGCATGAAGCTGGTATGTGGGGGAAACAATAATCGTGCAACTATGATAACAATGTAATCCTCCAATTATCATTTAACATCCAAGATTACATCTTAAGAAATACTACTCAATCCTTACCTATCCCCTATCTATGTGTTGTCCCTGTAGTGGACCTGGATGCTACCTTTCTCATGGTAGATCCCCATTAAACCCCGCATGATCCTACCTAACCAGTAGATCAATATCTAGGGTGGAGTCGCATGGCACTACCCATAGGTAGCCCAATCCCTAACTCATGGTGTGCTAAAGAGTCGCATGGCACTGCCCATAGGTAGCTCAATCCCTGAATCAAGGTGACTTGATGGACCTACCCCATTGGTAGCCATGTACTAAGTCATCCAATGACCTAATGGACCTACCCCATAGGCATCCATGTACTAGGTCAAACTATTAAGCCATAGAGGGGACTAGGATCTGAGCTAGTAGGCACATATCTTAAGTGATAGTCATATCCACATTATAGTTTGCATGAATTAAATTCATCCAACATTTTCATTCAAGTCATCGAGGAAAACTTAAAAAAACCTCGAAAAACTAATTTGAGATATTCATAAGCGTAACCACATACCTGTCAGGCTGATTTGAGACAGAATAATCCATGCAAGTAAGAAATCCAAGCAAGCAAGCATACATAACAAGATCCTAAAATAATCATGCAATTCCCTTTTATTACTCATGTCATCACGATCTATTAAACTTAGCTCGCTTCCTAGGGTTTCTATCCCACTTTTTTGGTTTCCATTGCAACTGGGGTTTTCCTTAACCTTTTACTATTTTAAACCCTAATTATCTAATTTATTCATCATGAAAGATACTAAGGTTATCTTTTAAAAACATATAACCTTGATATCAGAAAAAGCATAATTAACCGTCAATTAAGTTCATTAATCCTCTTTTACATTAAAGCTTCCATTTTTATCCATTTAATCCATGACGAGATCATTATGCCCATTTATCATTAATTCATAGTTCATTATGGTGTAAATCACATATGAACTCTATTTGTCATTAATTCTACCTTTTTATTCATTAGAAAACCCTTATTACTACATAAATGGTATTTATTCACAATTAGAAACTTTTATACTGAAAATAGCTTAGTATTATCATATTTTGACTTTAATCATGATTTTGAACAATTAAAGATATTAAGAGTCATAATTACCATTATTAAGGTTTCAAGGCCCATTAAAGCATATTTATGCACATGAAACTCTAAATTAACCAATTACATGCAAAGTTCATCCTTTTTGTGTTTAATGTACCTTTTTACAATTAACAGGTTAATGTCAACTTTAGTCATGCATTAAACCCTACTAAATACATTAATCATCTCCAAATAGGATTTCTTAATCTTTAATTTATTAATGTTGATAAATTACATTACTTTTCAAATTGCTAAAGGAATTAGGCTATAAAACTATTTTTATTGCATTCCTCATGTTCTGTTGAGCAAAACTCATATATTATACATATCCATCTGAGCTACAATTAATTAGCTATGAATTTGGAAAAATTACTTACTTTGGGCCAATCAGAGCACGCCACATTACCTATCCCATGCAACGTTTGCTAACAACTTGAAAACATAATGATTTGATGAAATTACCCTTGGCTAAGTGAGTTGGTTCTTCATCCCACGGAGGGCATAACTGTCCAACACAACTTTGCCCTTCTCAACCTCGGGCAGCTGCTTGCTGCCACCTTAGCCCCTGTTTGGTTCGGGACTGAGATTCCGTAGTCTGGACTGGACTGGGCGGGGTTAGTCAGTAGATCTGGATTGGTGTAGTCTGGATCCAGTCTAATTCTGTTTGGTAACCAGTCTAATTTTGGTCAGCTGATCTGATTTGAGTCTGGTTTCAGTCTGATTCTATTTGGTTATCAGTCTGACTATAGTCTAATTCTATTTGGCAACCTAGTCAGGATCTGTCTATTCTGTCCTCTTCTAACAGAAATGACTTAACAGTTACATAATATGTGAAGTTGTGATGGCACTAAAATACAAGCAACAATTTTAGAAAAAACAATATCCATACACAATGTGGATGATATTATTTGTTGTTTAGTGGTATAGATATAAGATGAGTATGTTCTTTTTATGTGTTTATTTTAAATATATAATATACATCTGTCTTGTCTTGTGTGGCATCTTGTATTTATGTATATAGTTATGTGTATTCGATCCAATAATTTGTAACGGACAAGATAATTAAAATTGTCACGATAGAACATAAAATTACACACATGTAGCATAACCATTTGAATATAAACATGTCCATACCACAATTACACATAATTCTTACATAATAATAAAAGAAATGACAAAGAAGTTTTCATTTGAACTTAAATAATGCCCAAAATAAGGGATAATAGCATACTTTGGTCCTGAACAAATGCATCATGAACGAAGGAAGAGCGGAAAAAACATGAGCGACATTGCCTAGGCCTACTTGTACACATCCATACAGACATGTTAAGATGGCGGTGTGAACGATGATTTATGTTGATCCTAGGTAGGACCATCCCAATTGGCCCACTTCAGGGCCTCATCATATTCGTCCCATGAAATGGGACATTCTTCCTGCACAGGCTAAATGGGTTGTTTGACATCATCTTTTGGCCAGTCAAACAACAATGGTAGATGAAAAACGGGGTGATTGACCCCTTCCTTTCCTTGTTCCTGTCTCCCAGGTTTGCCCCCATTAAGTGAAGTCTCGCAACATTTTTTTTGTATACAAGGTTTTCTTGAACATATTTTTTTATCTTTAACGGAGACATCAATATCTTTTCGTACTTTCCCAGTGACTTTGATCTCGATGGCGGCATCTATATTTAATAAAAAAATTTAAAAATATGAGCACACAATGACACTAGAAAAGTAATACTTATAGTAATGTATTGAAATATAAGTTGTCAAGCAAACATACACAAATGCAAGTTTGAACGCGATGTAAGTCTTGTAATCAAAAGTGTAATGTAGATGTGCATAAAGTAGATGTTTTATCAAATGATGGAAAAATAAACTAATTGTGCCCATAAGTTGTACAATATAAAGAAATAGAAATTAGAGACAGCCAAACATAAACAAATACAAATTTGAGCTACTATGTTACAACTTCATGCGTTATTGTTGTTTTCGTCATTCGTAAGGTACTCAGCAAGTGCTGGTGGATAGGTGCGACGAGTAGTCACAAATTTGCGTTGAACGACGTGTTGCACGGTCAATGGCGGGGGAGGCACTAAATCTCCTAAAATGAAAAGATTATCTATTATGAACTCTCTCATGATGTCCTGCCACCGTAGTTGCAGCTCGCTCAAAGAAATGTAAGACCCCCCTGTTATGTGCAAAAATTGACGCCACACCTCCCTCCAAGCCTGAGCAGTATATACTCCATTCACAAATCTCCCCATGTGATATTGGGTTCTCATCAAACCTCTCAGAACCATATCAACCTCTCTACACCATATAACATACGTCGTAGTTTGTTACAAAATTCTGTATGTATATAATATTGCAATTAATATCCATAAGAATTGAACAGAATTAAGAAAATAACATAATTGCGGATATAATTCGAATGTTATGATTTTGTGATCAAATAATATATGGCATAAAATGTGATACATCCATAAGAATCGAACAGAATTAAGAAAAATACAAAGTTTGCGATGTAAGTGTAACAACAACTTTATGGAGTCATCGGGGGTGAAGGAGTATCCAAAAGCTAGTACAACTGTCTTCCAACCTCCGAACGGGGGCTTGTAAAACTTCATACTCGTACTGTTTAGAGGTGTAAACATGTTGGAAGTCATGATGGATTTCAACAAAGTCCTTCATGTTCATCGCCTGCCCCCATACCGACTTGCACTCGTAAGTTAGTAACGTAATTTCAGCCTTCATCGAATCAGTTGTTGGGGGGAGATCGACTGCCCAATGAAAGTATTTGCATCGGTCTTTTCCCTAAAAATATTTTCAAATTCGAGTTAAAAACAACAAATTCACCATTTACTTAGCTAGTGCAACTGAGTATTTGTGGTTGTACTAGCGCACCTCTCTAGAAGGACATATATAATACATTTCTCCCAGCCTTTGACTCAGAATGCCAAAATTATATAACCCCGCATCCTCTGTGTTAACTCGCAATGCTGCAACCAGACCACAATCACACCTCGGAACTTCGGACAGATTGATCGACATGTAAAACACAATTAATGATTAGTAACATAAACTTGGCTTCAAAACATATGTCTCTGTATGAGACTTAGGTTTGAAAGTAGTTCGTTAGTCGCATTTGAATGTTGTAACATGTAGTGAAGCCACACTTAATTACATATAATTATATTACATCTATGATGTATTGTATCCCTCTTCCTCTGTTGAAGAGTCATTATCACTCAGGAGGTCGAGTCGTTCGCGTAGATATAGACGCCTCCCCCGCAACACTTCAATTTCTTCTCTTAGCTGGTATGTGTCTGCTCTAGTGGAACTTACAAAGTCACATTGTTCTGACCATGTCTTGCGTTCATTGCGTGCATATGCAAGTTGTGTTACCAGCGCATCCCTAACTGCAGTTAACGTGGCAAGTGTATGATGTACACGGTGCGTGGGCAACATCATGTGACATATGTTTGGAACAACTCCCCTACCACATGTAAAATATGGCTTGTGGGGGTTGTTGTCTTCAAACCGGCCATTTGCCACATCTGTGGCATCCATGTACACTAGTACGGTGCACTGGAGCCCACATGTACACTGCGGCATTCCATTCTCCATTTCAAGACTGACAACCTAATCAAACAAAATGGGATATTTTTTATTATGGGCCATATAAAATGTTGAGGGGCTAGAATAATTAGAGAACACATGTGAAACATACATCAGTAGTCAAACAATAACATTGTTATTAAACAAAGAGGGGTACAACACATGTCAACTCATACATGAGTTTTCATATTGTATAGAAATGAGGATAACTACAAAGTCAGTTCAACGAGTATCCCAAATAAAAGTGGAAATAGTTTCACATTGTACATCACACTCCCTTGCATCTATCACATTTGTTCGGTGTAGCGAACTTAGATCGACGCCATTGGGTGGGACGACAGATGTTGTACTGTTGTCTGGTATTTCTTCCATAATAGCGTCACCATCATTTTGGTGACGTATGAAATTGTGGAGGATACAACAAGCTATTACGAGGCGAAACTGCGAATGAATAGGATATGTCGCCCCCTTTTTAAGGTAGGCAAACTGCCTCTTAAGCACTCCGAATGCTCTTTCGACGACATTACACAACTGAGCATGGCGGTGGTTGAACATTTCCTTCTTGTTGTTGTACGAATGTTTGTTACCCCAATACTCAGATATATGGTAAGTTGTGTTGCGATATGGTACAAGAAATTGTCGAGTGTTTGCGTATCCTGCATCCACTAGGTAATACCTTCCTGGAGGGACTTTGAAACTGCATGTAGTCGTTGCTGCTTGTAGGACCCTTTGGTCAGCGGCCGAGCCCTCCCAGCCAGTGAGTACATATGTAAACTCCATTGAGAAGTCTACAACAACCATGACATTCAGGGAGACATTCCCTTTTCTATATCGGTAACGATTTTGCTTGTCACGTCTTACCAAGACTGGGATGTGTGTCCCGTCAATAGCACTGATGGCATTCTACAATACCATAATCGAGTTTCAACATACAAAAAAATTGCGACGGTAATAAATACTACAGGAGATGACTGTTACTACCTTGAAGTAAGGGTAGAACCTTGGGTTCTCTGATATACGACGATGTGTGTTTGTGTTTGTGGTTTGCATGACAATATAGTCATTGCAAAACGTGCACACCGCATCCAATACTTCATTGAACTTTCTGCTGATGGTTTCACCAGAGTGGATGTAGTCCTCCGCCAAAGCAAGATTGGTATGGCCATGGCCAACCATCTGAAGGAAGTAGCATACAGCCTCAACTGATGAGACTCCTCTACTACTCTTTAACAAGTCACGATCCTCAACGTTGTCTACAAGGGTATTTATAGTTTGTGGACGCATTCGGAATAGGTCATAAGCCCTCTGTTCATGACCAAACATTATTTCTAGCACCTTTGGTGCCCACTCCTAATACTAACTGATCTAGGTATTGAAGGAGGTACGTCATCATCATCAGAAATATCATCCATGATGGAGTTAGCTATTGACTCAGCTATTGCATCAGCAACACGATTTGATGTACTAGTCATGATATCTATAATCTGTGGTAGGAGGTCTATTGGTTATGTATGCCCACTACCTGACATGATGCCTACAACCAAAATGATTTCAAACTTTCATGATTCGTACATTAAAAAGAGTAGAAACATGATCATAATATGATATATGTGAATGAAATTGAACAACATGAACATTAAATACGAATAAATTTGATGCGCTACAAATGTATAGATGCATCATATTTATTACAACAATGAAATGGTTTTCCTATTCGTAAACAAATAAACCATCATCAAAAAATAAAATCTTGAAGTTCATTGATAAATGATACTAGTTCATTGATAAACGATACTGGAAAGCAAACCACAACCCGAACCCTCCTATAAGTTAGGATGCTGAAGGACCTGTGTTATTCCCACTACTGCCACCAACATTGCTACAAGTATACCACGTAGATGGTATACTTGTCGTGGCATTGAAGTTTGATGATGGCGACTGCGAAGCATATCCCTGTTGAGATGGCACATAATCGGATGCCATTGAAGGTTGGGATGGTGCAATGCCTATGTGGGACCTTTCCCAAAGATCATGCAACCATATAGTTATTTTATGTGGGGTGTTAGTGAGGCTGAGGTAGATCGTACAGTTTTTCGAATCCTTGATGGCGTTCACAACAGTTGTAAACACTTGTGTAGGGGCTTCGGGAAAATTGTCATTGAAATGTTGTAAAATTGTTGCAAACTCCTCTTTTTCAATGGCTCTACTGGCGACACCTGTGCCCAACTCGTGTACCTTTGTGTACACTTGTGTGAATTCAGATACCACTTCATTAGAAAGGGCGCATCGTTCGTGTGGCAAGGATGTCTGCTTCCTGCACCTGTGGCTATGAGGAGTCCTTCTCCCAACGCCCTGGGAATCTGTGCCACCTCCCCCGGTGTCGGCCTCACTCTGCATCCCAGGTGCGCCTAAGTCCGGTTCTGCAATGGGCGTTTTTGAGGGCATTGTTGTTTTAGATGAATCTAGGTCAGCAGCAACTTCTTCCTCGGAGGCGACGTCGGATGGTATTTGTCTATCCGTAGAAGACATTGCATGATGTCCTCTAGCAATGTTCCTCCCCGCCATCAACTTGATTTCATAGTAGTGGGGAAAGGGCTGATTAACCAACCTAGCAAGATCTTTGTTTACCTAAATTTGAAAAAATGAGTTTATTACGATAACAATATTTAAATGTGGCAAAGACTAGTTTTGGGTCAATGTAAGGTTATTGTATGTACCACAAGGGTCTCCTTCCACTAAGGGGTGTCGGGCAACCTTGTCTTGTTCCTAACTTCATCCAATATGATGCCACTCTTGTTTATTACAAGCTTAAGTTTGACATAGTCCCTCTTGAGGTTCTTCCACCTAGTTTTCACCTGGTCCATCGTTAAGTCCGGCCTCGACATCCTATTTTGCATCTCACAGACCGTCTCCCTCCATGCATCCCTAGTAAACTTTCCATCGATACACCTACCCATATCATACTGCCTCCTCAGTGTTGAAACTAAACCGTCGTCACTGTCTCTCGACCATATAAAACGCAACTTCAGGTCAGTGGAAGACATACTCTCGTATGTGCTGCAATATATAAATAATGTGAGAGGTGTTTATAGCATGTATAAATATATAATAAGCAATATATAAATATTCCATACACATCCAAGCATGATTTTCTACCATCAATGTTACCTTATACATTTACCTATTTACATTTGGTCAATTATGTCCAGACATTCTGTAAATGGAATACAAAAATGTCTGAAATTCAGGTTTCAGACTTGGGGAATGTCCTAATTGCAACAACACGGGCCTATGCAAGTATAGCTTCATTACATTATCAGCTTAATTAAGATGCATTTTATATAGCATGCATCCTACTATGAAAAAATCTGACAGCCCACATATAGATTACAAAGCATACATGTACCACATTCTGATCACTGAATTGAGTTAGCAGTTATTAGCATCATCTACCTTATCATTTCAGTGTTATAGTTAGGTTCTTATATTCATCTACTCATTCTCACCTTTTCCCTAATCATAGAATGTAACCACCTCATATAAATCATTATGTATATATCATACTCAATAGTACAATACAAACATCTAACTCATTGTACAATTCAAATATTATTCTACACATGTCAATTCAATTCCAAGCTTACTGAATAGCTAATTAAACTATTTCAGTTGTATATTATATTACTTACCTATAAGGCAGGAGACTAGATTCTTTTAATATATTGTGACTATTGACAAGCATTGAAGGAAGTCAGGTGATAATTCAATTGAATTTTTAGAAAGTTGCATGTAAATTTTGTAGTACTTCTACTTATACATACACATCAACAAATACATGTGTAGAATAAGAAACATATGTAATTTGAATAAATAAAAAAAAATATGTAATTTGAATAATCATGTGCTACAATTATTATACAAATCATTTGCAATTTTTTCTTTCCTTGATTTCTCTTGTTTACCCCAAATTATTATACCAATCCCAACCGAATCAAGACTCAAGTACCCAAATTAAACCCTAGTTTTCTCCCACAACAAAAATTAGTCACTCTTGTTCTTCCTTAGAACACATAGCAGACATGGATCATAAGGCCCTCTCAAGGAGGCCATGTCAAGGACAAGTAACGGTCCTTGTAGACTTTAGTCTTTGTCGAAAAATGATGATGATGATATCATTTAAGCATATTTGTATAAAAACAAAATGCATGAATACTATTGTCAGTAAGTAGTAATTATATATTCACATTCAATGAGCTCATATTCAGCTTTCAGACTTGGGGAATGTCCTAATTGCAACAACACGGGCCTATGCAAGTATAGCTTCATTACATTATCGGCTTAATTAAGATGCATTTTATATGGCATGCATCCTACTATGAAAAAATCTAACAACCCACATACAGATTACAAAGCATACATGTACCACATTCTGATCATTGAATTGAGTTAGCATTTATTAGCATCATCTACCTTATCATTTTAGTGTTACAGTTAGGTTCTTATATTCATCTACTCATTCTCACCTTTTCCCTAATCATAGAATGTAACCACCTCATATTAATCATTATGTATATATCATACTCAATAGTACAATACAAATGTCTAACTCATTGTACAATTCAAATATTATTCTACACATGTTAATTCAATTCCAAGCTTACTGAATAGCTAATTAAACTATTTCAGTTGTATATTATATTACTTACCTATAAGGCAGGAGACCAGATTCTTTTAATATATTGTGACTATTGACAAGCATTGCAGGGAGTTAGGTGATAATTCAATTGAATTTTTAGCAAGTTGCATGTAAATTTTGTAGTACTTCTACTAATACATACACATCAACAAATACATGTGTAGAATAAGAAACATATGTAATTTGAATAATAATGTGCTACAATTATTATAAAAATCATTTGCAATTTTTCCTTTCCTTGATTTCTCTTGTTTACCCCAAATTATTATACCAATCCCAACCGAATCAAGACTCAAGTACCCAAATTAAACCCTAGTTTTCTCCCACAACAAAAATTAGTCACTCTTGTTCTTCCTTAGAACACATAGCAGACATGGATCATAAGGCCCTCTCAAGGAGGCCCTGTCAAGGACAAGTAACGGTCCTTGTAGACTTTAGTCTTTGTCGAAAATGATTATGATGATAGCATTTAAGCATATTTGTATAAAAACAAAATGCATGAATACTATTGTCAGTAAGTAGTAATTATATATTCACATTCAATGAGCTCATATTCAGCTTTCAGACTTGGGGAATGTCCTAATTGCTAAAACACGGGCCTATGCAAGTATAGCTTCATTACATTATCGGCTTAATTAAGATGCATTTTATATAGCATGCATCCTACTATGAAAAAATCTGACAGCCCACATACAAATTACAAAGCATACATGTACCACATTCTGATCACTGAATTGAGTTAGCATTTATTAGCATCATCTACCTTATCATTTCAGTGTTACAGTTAGGTTCTTATATTCATCTACTCATTCTCACCTTTTACCTAATCATAGAATGTAACCACCTCATATTAATTGTTATGTATATATCATACTCAATAGTACAATACAGACGTCTAAATTCAAATATTATTCTACACATGTGAATTCAATTCCCAAGCTTACTGAATAGCTAATTAAACTATTTCAGTTGTATATTATATTACTTACCTATAAGGCAGGAGACCGGATTCTTTTAATATATTGTGACTATTGATTATATATTAACAATCGACAAGCATTGAAGGGAGTCAAGTGATAATTCAATTGAGTTTTTAGCAAGTTGCATGTAAATTTTGTAGTACTTATACTTATACATACACATCAACAAATACATGTGTTGAATAAGAAACATATGTAATTTGAATAATCATGTGCTATAATTATTATAAAAATCATTTGCAATTTTGCCTTTCCTTGATTACCCCAAATTATTATACCAATCCCAACTGAATCAAGACTCAAGTACCCATATTAAACCCTAGTTTTCTCCCGCAACAAAAATTAGTCACTCTTGTTCTTCCTTAGAACACATAGTAGACATGGATCATAAGGCCCTCTGAAGGAGGCCCTGTCAAGGACAAGTAACGGTCCTTGTAGACTTTAGTCTTTGTCGAAAATGATGATGATGATATCAGTTAAGCATATTTGTATAAAAACAAAATGCATGAATATTATTGTCAGTAGTAATTATATATTCACATTCAATGAGCTCATATTCAAACAGGGGAACACACATAAATTTTAACCGACTGCCCAAGCTAGGAAGATATTATTTTGACTCAAACATGGTGTTGCTTTGTATTTGCTTTTCCAATCTTGTTACATTTATTTACATTTTACAGGGAATTCATTTCAGATAAACACTATTGCACGGATCCAAAATAGTATATATGATTAAACATAAACCAATGGACAATCAAATTATCAAGGTTGAATTGTATTTCAGTTTGAACAAAGCTCACAACAATGAAAAAAAAGCATCATTCAAACTAAGGTGGAATGGGCTAGGATCAAAAAGAGAAGAAGGAAGGGATGTCGTGCCCCTCAAATGGACACCACAGCAGTAAAAACTGGCAATGATCATGGTGTGAGAGGGACAAAGAGCGAGAGCATACCTAAACACCAGAAGTGTCGTCGCCGTCCACACACACCACAGTGTCGTTGCCGTCCACGCACACCACAACAGCAAAAAAATAGAAACACAAGCCAAACACAGTGGTTAATAACTGGAACAACAATGGAAGAACACAACTACAAACGAATAATAGCGGAAGAACAACGGAAGAACACAATGCATTTACCGTGAAAGGACTGGTGTTGGATCCGACCAGGTTGTCGAGCAGCTACAAAAATCGCCGGAACCGAAGGCATCTACGAGGAGGTTGACGACACTCACAAGGTTAAACAGGAGGAGTTGGACGACCACTGCCCCAAATTTATAGCAGAAATGCCTTTTCAACTGCTGCCTTTTCGACTGGGGCTGCTCGACGTTTGTCAATGTCCTGCAAAATTGATGAACGCCGTGAGAGCAGTAGGGGGAAGAAGAGATTGGACAAAACAATGCCCTTACCTTCTTTCAATTCACCGTCTGCTACGCCCTCCTATTCGCCCCGTGAACAGCCTCCCAACAGCACTTCCATGGCGACGCCCTACCGGCTGCATTCTCAAACCACATGCTACCACCACACGCCGGCGGCGGGACAGAGCGGAGTGGACGGGGAACAGGTAAATACGACCTACACCTACTCCTAGACCCAGTTATCGTCTTCCTCGAGCAGCAATGCTCAGACAGAGTAAAGGGGGGTATCGGGTGGCGCAGGGGGTGGGGGAGTATCGGGACGGAAAGACGGGAGTGAGATTGAAACCGGGTTGCAAATGAAATCCCGCTCAGACCAAACTGAGTTGGTCTGGGTTTTGGGATTACGGAACCCCGAAACGGGACTGGTCCGGGATGTTGAACCAAATGCTGATATGCTCCGATCCAGATCGAAAAACGCTGAGCTGGCGCTACGCGACAGGCGCCGATCCGGTTTCAGTCCGAAACCAAACAGGGGCTTAGCGTCTGAGGGTGCGGCTCCTCCTCCTCTTTTGTGACCTCGCCGGCCACCGGGGAGGGTGTCGTTGCCTCTGCCCTACCCTGGCACACGCGAGGCACCTCCAAGCCGTGGCCAAAACGGCCGTTCCTGAGCTAGATCCATCCTCGTCTTTCTTCTGTGTTTGCTGCGACCTTGCAGTCCCACAACCCTTAGATCACGTACCCTCATCGCCACCACACCATGCAAGAGGGTCTCGTCCCCCTCTCGAACTCCCTCATTGGCTCAGCACCTCTGGGATTGTGCCTCCCCTTCTGGTCGTGGGCAGAAAGGGATTGGAGGTTTGGAAGAGAGACACCTGATGTCTGTGAACTCCTGGGTGTGAGGCACCAGTCTGAGCCATTATATAGCCGAGGATAAAGGGATTTAGCATACACAAGAGTCTATTTAACAATGAGGAAATGAGTCCTCCTATCCACAAAGATTTAATCTCCTTTCTTGGCATATAATATATCCTTTATCAAGTATTTGCCTTAAACACGTTCCTTGATTAACAAGGAACCCTTTCACCCTCTATATTTCTCTCGTGTCTTATATTATGGTCAAAACTAGAGAGTCATTGATCATATGTCCTCATAATAGAAAGTACCCCTTTTGATAATACCAAAATTCATTCATTATGCATCATATTATCCTCTTATTTCCTATTATTGGTATATTCTCTTTCCTTTTTCCCATTGGGGCTCCTTGAACCCCAAGAAACTCTAATATTTTGAAATTCTTTTTAAGGATATTCATTGTCCTTCTAGATGCATCTATTTCTAATATTTTCCCATTATCTTGTTTATTTCTTATTAAAATATCTCTTTTTGAGGATTTCTCTTTATCTTTCTTTTTATTTTCCTCATTGGCATTCCATTTAACATTAGGAATCTTTTGGATACTAAAATCCTCAAAGGATAACTCAATTCTATCTCTTTCTACTTATTTTCCACATTTTATCATTATTTTCAATTTCTTTATTAATAAAGAAATACTTAATTGATCTTTTCTTTTCTGGTTGCATTATCTTTGCAACTTTGGACTCCTTGGGACCCAAGGAACCCAAGAGGCACAAAATCCACCTTTGGATTATATTCTTTTGCCTTCTAGATGTTTCTACATTTTTCTTTTCTCCATTTCTTATTAATAATGGAGTTCCTTTTGTTTTCTCCTTGTTATTGGGCCTGATAGCCAATAAAGCCCACAAAACAATCATCAAGGTTATTGTAAATGAAATCCATTTATTCAAAACAAATTATATCTTTATTTGTTCAAATATCTTTAATATTTGAAATCACATTTCTCACCAAATGAACCCAAAATTTCGGGTTGTAACACACCACACTTCAAAAGTTCATGCCTATCCCTACCTCTACCACACTGGGAGCCTCTACCTCCACCTCCACCCATGCACCTCTACCACCTCAGCCTACCTGACCTACCCACACCTTGTTCCATGTATCTAATGAATATCTTATGGGCTACATGATGCATCAACATGAGTACAGCCTTCAGGTTAAGGAGCACCTACATCAGGACCTTTATGCCATCATGTCCAAGATGAACATGTCATGTGCACACCCTTACCCTGTCTACTGGCCCTACCTAGGAGGTGACTATGTATCCTTTGCATATGATCACTTTTACCCTACCCCTCCACCTGCTTCTTCCTCTACTACACCCTATGCTGCTGGTGGATCTACCCCTAGAGTGCTTCTCTAACAGTTGGCCCCTTGGCCATCATGCTTGCTAGTCTTGGTTCATCTGCTCCTACCTTTCCCCATGCTAATGAGCTCCGTGCTCTTGGCATGTATTGGGATGAGCAGAATGCCCGTTGGCTAGGCTAAGGTTTTGGTTCTCTTGCTCACAAGGAGATGCTAGACCAGGTTGATGAGGAGGTTGTTGTTGCTGATGAGGAGGTTGATGAGGATGAAGGTGATGCTTCTCATGATGGCTCTGCTAGTGACTCTGGTGTTGAGGACGTTTTTGTCTATGTTGTACCTTTAGACGGAGATGAAGAATAAGCTTGATGCTTCTGATGCTGATGATGCTATTGATGATGTGGACATAGATGACCTAGATGTTTAGATCTTCTAGTTTTTAGTCTAGATGTTGATCATTGACACGTGTTTACCATGCATTATACACAAGTGAACGTGTCAAAGTAATATAGGAATTTTTGAGGCCCAAGTTGAACAGAGGGAAACATTCTCTAGAAGACTACTACTAACTATGGTATAATCAGCTAGGCTGGTGTAAGTGAATTGGTTTGATTGAACAGAAATTATTGTAGAACAAAACAAGCTTAACAATTAAATTACTTAGATTTTAGGGAATTACTCAAGACTATGGTTTCACCACAAATGACATTGTAATTTATTCCACACACCAATATTTATTACCCCTATCCCTGGATAAAGAGCCTTTAGTCAGAACTACCCACTCCCGCAGTATACTTCACTGCCTACTATAATGCCAATCCCATTTCCATAGCAATTGGTTGATAAGTTAGGTGCTTTATCATTAATCTCTGGGTTTCTCCTACCATTTCTTGTACACCTTTCTTAAGGGGTGCAATGAATGGGTAAATCTATTCTTTCCAACCCTTAACCTCTCTCCCGAAATAATGAAGGGTCTGATAATCTATGTATGTTGATCAGACATAAATGTAACAAAACAACTTCATAGATTTATATCCATAAAATAGGGACAAAGATGATATTAATGCATGGAAATCAATTACAATGCATATCTGGGCCATTCTGGATCCTAAGGAATGAAGGGGCTTAGCCCTACATGGTTTTCATTGATGAATACATGGTAGAGAAAGAGAAAATGTGGGAAACATTAGAAAAACTAAGTAAACCCTGGAAAATAGCTGATCTAGATGATCCCCTATGTTATGCATGCAATATGTTGTCTTTCGGCTACAGATTTTCCTTTCGGAGGTGCTAGGATTGTCCTAGGTGAAGCCTTTGATTGCTTGCACTTCTATCCTCTCTCCTGTCTTGTGTAATGAAAAATGACTGCCCCCCTCTCATCTGGCCGAACTCCCCTCAAGTCATAGGAATCACTTAAGGTAAAAAATAACGCCAACCGTTGGATTAGATTGCTATCTTCATATTTTCCTGATCGGGCATACTGGTAGTATCGACTTGGTAGTTGGTAGTACCCAGTTCCTAGGGTAGCTGCGATTCATCACAATGTTGGTACTATGGACTTGTCTCAATAGCACTGAGTCTTTAGGTCACTCAAGAACTACTTTACTGATGCCATCTCGGTAGTACTGAGGCTACGAACTCGATATTAACAAGTTTCCCCGATTCATTCTTATTTTTTGTTGACAAGGTTTTAGTACTACTAACTTTGAGTGTCGGTAGTATCAAGTCTGTGCGAGTCTAATCTGGTCCAATACTAATGTGAAGATGGTACCACCGACTTTTGGTGTTTGTAGAATCGTGTCTGTGAAGTTCTATTGTACCTGAAAATACACAAGAACGTGGATAAATACTCGAGATAAATATTACACCATCTTAAATAGTAAAAATCATATACTTTGATGCATTTAGATAGAGCATGTCATTGATATCATTTCATGCATAATTAATCAAATCAATGACAAATCAACACGTAAAATCTAGGAAAATATGCCTGTGAAAATGACTAAAAACCCATCCATCAAACTCCCCTAAGCTTAAATGTTGCTTGTCCTCAAGCAAGATTACTCTTGCATTTGTTTGATGTAAGCCAGCAAAAGGATATAACATATGAACTCTTTTCTTAATCATGTCCACCGAACAATCCCTGAACCGGCCTTCAATGACCACTGGACCAATAAATGCTATACAACGACCAAAAATTTCTATAGAAGATGTCCACCTTTTGATCAATGAACACTATCAAGAAAGTAGTTAATATCATAATTATTCAGGCATTCTCTTGGTGCACTATGTGATTCTCTAATCTAAATTACTCTCTCCTAACTACCAACTATTTGGAAGTAGATCTCCTTATAATAATGGATGAGGAGATAAATCATTTGTGTGGCCTACCAATGAGAGCAATTAACGATATGAGATGGGTGGAAATTGAAGAATCACAAGTACATCCAACTTATTTATGCAAACAAAATGATGACCTAAATGAGTGAAAAGAATGTTATGCGCGAATCCTAATGCCTACTGTCTTTTTCTCTTTTTTTCTTTCTTTTTGACACATAATGCATGTATGAAGCTATCTCATAACAGAAAATAAGACTGTAAAAAACAAAAAAATGCTTTATGTGAATTAATGCATCTCTTTAAGAAGACTCAGGGATGTAATTTCTCCTTAAGGATTTTTTTAGATTAGTTTTTTTTCTTCTCTAGCCCATAATTTTTCTTGTTTTCGGCATGATTGGGTAATGCTCGGGCTATCAATTCAAACTCTTTTTTCCCTTCTTGTTGTTTTTGATGTGGAGGTATGCCCTTGCTTCAATCTTCATAAATGGAGACTACAATCTACATGACAAAAAGAAATGAGTCCGATGAAATGTATGTAATCTACATGCAATTTCTATGCAACTAAGATGGTAAGTACTAAATTTGTTTGTGCATACAAATGCAACTTTGTTTTTCAAATGAAAACAAGGATTAGATAATCTATCATGTCACCTATTATGGCACGCAATGTAATCAAAATAAATAAGTTGGAGTACTCATTCATCTTGAGGTGGTGAGTCAAAATTGGATGGAAAAGATGGATGAAATCACACAACTAAGAGACAATGCCTTTCATTGGATTATGATATGTCCCTCTTTTAATGACCGGTGTACTAGGTAATCTTAAGGTTTCTCTCTTAGATTTCCTTTTAAGATCTTTTTAAAGGTTTGATCAGCTTAGGCTCAACAACATCTTTATTCACTTTCCCATTTTATTTAGATGATCATTCATAGCCTATATCATAAAGCTGACTTAACCAAACACTTCTTCAAGTGGTGTTGCACAAAGATTTCACAATTCAAGCTACAAAGATATAACCATTTCTTTGAACATACACCTATGAATTGACATACACAACCTTGCATCACTGCTCCATGACTACACTAGATAGGTGTGGATCCTAACATTGCATAAAATAAAATAAAAACAAAACAACTAAGATAAAAATGCAACAAAAACTAAGATAGAATGTTGTTCCAGCACCCCCCAAGCTTGAATAAGATTATGTCCACATAGTCTATACTCTCACTCAAGAGTGGAATTGCGGTACCATTGCTCAAATGGAGGAGGCAGCTATGGCATGTTGGGGTCATGAAAAGATAGGTAAAACGGTGGCATCTGTGGTGGATGTGGGTACCCTCCAAAGTACCCCTGGTTCCAGTTATGGTCAAAGAAGTTTTCTTGGTATTGCTCCATCCACTGCGGGCGCATGTGAACATTCTCTTGGTTGGCTAAGAGAAGGCATTCATTCTCATATATCGTTTGTTGGTTTGGGTACAGTCATCCTTGTATCTCTTACACACCAGCCAGCGTTGCCTGATGTTGTTGTTGTCCAGTCTAGATCGCCTGTAGGATCCCATACATATCTGCCATGTTGTACAGGTCTTGCTCCTCCTGAGAAGGGGGTGGGGTAGATGAAGTCCATTCATCATAGGTGTGGGCCCATTCTACACTCTGAGTTATGGGGATGGTGGCCTCTACCTCCACAACGTCGTTAGAGTCTTCATCATATTGTTGCTCATTTTCATCATGAGCAGCTGCCCTGGGTTCATCTTCTTGCTCTTCCTCATCCAGCGACCACTAAAGATGGGATACTCCATGTAGGTTGAAGATAGGTTAGGCGAGGCTATGCTCTCAGAACTTTCCACGACGTGTGTAGCTTGCATACTGTGTTATGGTGTAAGCTAAGAAGGCTTGCCTTGCGGAAGTGTTGGAGGTCCAGTTTCTTTGTATTTTCCATTCGCGTGTGGGTAGACAAGTCATGGCAGAGATGCAGCGCAATGGGGGTGATGAGTCCCCCAAATAAAATATGTACCTTCCTCATCACGTTGCGCCGAACTGAGATCATGTGGAGGAAAAGGAAGGCTCCTAAGTTGACGGTATCTCCCGCTAATAGCTGTATAGGAAGTCTATGTCTGCCCTTTAGACCTTCCCTTGAGCCTAGCCAGAATGAGGTAATATGGTGTTGGTGTAGAGGGCGGAGAAGAATTTGAGCAAAGTGATTCTCTATTTAGTAATAGAATTGACATGTCAACTAATGCAGAAGCACTCTAGCACCTCAGTCAGCTGCTCTAAAGCCAAGTCGTATTGAAATCAGAAGGGGTCGAGCATTCTGGGATGTGAGCCCAGTTGAAGATGTGGTTGAAGGCCTGTAGAGTGATGGAGTAGTTGTTGTTGAAGAGGTGGAAGCTGACTTTGCCTTCCCTCCATTTGCCTCCTAACTATTGGTCGGGGCGATAAGAACCTATAGTGATGCCAAGAACTAAAGGAAGAGTTTTAGGTAAGTCTGCCATTCATTGAAGAAAGAATTATCTCCCTCCATTAGCTGCTTCTAACACACCCATCATATGTTGTCAGTGAATCCCGTTAGCTTGATCACAATGCAATCTCCATATCATGTTGGCACTGTCAACCTCATCTACAACTCTTCATAAAATTTCTTGATCTCCAAGGATGGATGTTGGATACATGTTGGTTGATGGACCAACTCTTCGTGCTCCATTGACGTAGAAGGGCCTCTCCTTGGTTCCATCATGCTAATGCAAGAAGGAGGATGGGGAAAGAGAGGCTCGGTGAAGATTGTGAGCTTGGTGAAGATCGTCGGTGCCCGATGCATCTGAGCTCTGAGTTATAGGAGGAGTGGAGGAAGTGGTGTGGAGAAAAAGGATTCTCCACCCCTTCTAATATAGATGAGTTGGGAAAAGTCGGTAATACCAAATTTTGTGTAGGTGGTAACAAGTTTGCAAGGACAAATATGTGGCTCGGATGTATCAACGACTGACGTTTGATGATGTCTGAAGCGTGGATAGATTGGAGTCAGTAGTACTGAGTCCAAGTTGGTAGTACCGAATTAAGTTGTGTATAAGTGCTATCAACCATGTGATGAAGACCACATCATCCATTGAATCGAGCGTCCATAGATTGCTGGCATCATGTGTCGGTACTGCCGACTTGACTGTTGGTAGTACCGAGTTGGCAATTCTGGCTCGGTATTTTCAAAATTTTGTCTCTGTGATTCAATATTCGGAGAGCTAAAAAGTCGGTAGTACCAACTTAGGTGTTGATACTACTGAGTACTTATAAGTTAAGCGCTCGAAAATCTTCAGAAACTTGGTAGTACCGACTAGGAGAGTCGATAGTACTGGGTCTTTCTTTCTTGTGCGGATCACTTTGTGATGTAATCTCAATACTACTGACTTGGGGACTTGGTAGTGCCGACCTGATAAAAATATGCACGCTCCACACACAAGTCAAGGTACCTTTTTCAAGATATAAGAATAAAATGACAACTATAATGCTAAAATGAACATGAATAAAGAGAACTGAAGGTTGGGTTGCATCCCAACAAGCACCATTGTTTAACATCCTAGAATATACGCTCCTAAAAGAAAGAATCTAATTGATTTCCATAAGTTGCACTTCTTCTATTCTCTGCTCCACTTTTGCACCATAGTAGTGCTTCAATCTTCGGCCATTAAAAAGGAATGACCTAGTCCCATCCAATATCTTTACAACACCATGGGGAAAAACCTACTCAATCACAAATGGTCCACTCCATTTGGACCTCAATTTGCCTGAATGTAACTTAAGTTGAGAATTAAAAAGGAGAACCTTTTGTCTTAGAAGAAACACCCTATTTAAGATGTGCCTATCATGAATCTTCTTTGTCCTCTCCTTATATCCTAGAACTTTCGTAAGCATCCATCCTAAGCTCATCTAGTTCATTCAGCTCTAACAGTCTTTTCCTACCCGCTTCATCCAATCCAACATTTAGCTTTTTGAATGCCCATTTTTTGTTATGTTCAAGCTCTACTAGTAAACGGCAAGAAAGCAACCTAAAATGTGTTGTCCCGATAGGTAATTTATAGGCCGTCCTGTATGCCCACAAAGCATCATTAAGCACAAAACTCCATTTTTCCAAGATCTTCGTCACTTCTCTGTTGGACACCCCAACTTGGCCTTGTGTCTATGGGTGGTAAGGAGTACCCACTCAGTGTTTCACCCCATATTTACTCAGTAAGGCTCCAAATTTCCTATTGGTGAGATGTGATCCACCATCACTAATGATCAATCGAGGGACACCAAATCTGCAAAAATGTTATCCATCATAAATCTGCACAAAACTTGAGCGTCATTGGTGTGGGTTGGAATTGCTTCCACCTAATTAGATACATAGTCAACCGCAAGTAAAATGTAGAGATTAGAATTAGATGACACAAATGGGACCATGAACTCAATGCTCCAAAGATCAAACACATCAACCTCTTAAACACATTTAATAGCATCTCATGTCGCTTAGAAATGTTACTTGCACGTTGACATGCATCACAATGACGAACAAAATAATGTGCATCTTTAAACATTGTTGGCCAATAAAACCCACTCTCTAAAACTTTGGTCATAGTTATTTATCTAGCTTGATGCCCTCCTATAGGTAAAGAATGGTAGTGTGAAAAAATGCTTCAACCTCACATTCAGGTACACACTTCCTCAAAAGTCCATCCCTACATTGTTTAAGAAAAATTGGGTCATCCCATATATAAAAC
Source organism: Alisma plantago-aquatica (assembly GCA_963693085.1). Lineage (NCBI taxonomy): Eukaryota > Viridiplantae > Streptophyta > Magnoliopsida > Alismatales > Alismataceae > Alisma > Alisma plantago-aquatica. Next base: position 189,900,767 of record OY856410.1, on the reverse strand, counting down.
CTCTATGAGTGAAAAAATCTCTTCTTTTCTTGATACCCCAATCTACAAGAATCTCTTTGTAGGCTGAATAATTAACAATATATGAAAACTAGGGATCTTTAGTCTTGATAGCAAAAAGTTTTTCAGTCAAAAATCCATCAACAATAGGGATTTCTACATCTTTTTCATTCACTCTTTCCAGCTTAGATAGGTGATCCACTACCACATTTTCCACCCCTTCCTAGTCTTTAATTTCTATATCAAATTCCTATAAAATTAAAATCCACCTAATCAATCTAGGTTTTGCATCTTTCTTTTGTAACAAGTATTTGATGGCAGCATGGTCGGTCCAAACAATCACCCTCGCCCCAACTATATATTGGCAAAATTTCTCAAATGCAAAGACAACCGCTAAGAGTTATTTTTCTATGGTTCTATAATTAAGTTGTGCATCATTCAAGGTTTTGGACGCATAATATATGACTATAGGAACTTTATCTTTGTGTTGACCCAACACAACTCGCACAACATAGTCTAATGTGTCACACACTAGCTCAAATAGTAGGTTCCAATCAGGAGCATGTACAATTGGCGTAGAGCTAAGCTTCTCCTTTAGTACTTCAAAGGCAATCAAACATCGATCATCAAAAGAAAAGTCAATATTTTTTTCCAATTGTTCTCACAACGGTTTAGCAATTTTTGAAAAATTTTGATAAAACGACGGTAAAACCCAGCATGTCCCAAAAAGCTCCTTACCCCCTTCACCGATTTTGGTAGAGGTAGCTTGGAGATGACTTCCATCTTAACTGAGTCTACTTCCATACCCTTGTTGGACACCTTGTGTCCAAGCACTATGCCCTCACTCACCATCATATGAAACTTCTCCCGATTCAAGACTAAGTGAGTGTCCTCACACCTTTGTAAAAACTTATCCAAATTGTACAAGAAATCACTGAATGACTCCACATACACATAAAAATCATCCATGGACACCTCCAAGAACCACTCTACCATATTAGAGAAGATGACAAGCATGCAGTTTTGGAAGGTGGTAGGGGCGTTACAAAGGTTGAATTGCATCGATCTATATTCAAACGTGCCATAAGGATAGGTGAAAGTCGATTTCTCCCGATCCTTTGGCTTAATCAAAATCTGATTATAACCAGAATACCCGTCGAGAAACCTAAAGTGTGAATGTCCGGCGAGTCGTTCCAAAATCTAATCAATGAAAGGTAACAAAAAATGATCTTTTAAAGTGACGTCATTCAAACATCGATAGTCTATGCATACATGCTACCCCATCACCAACCTAGTTGAAATCAACTCATTAGCTGCACTAGTTGTGACAATGATTCTCCCTTTCATAGGAACTACCTGAGTTGGGCTAACACACATATAATCTAAAATTGCATAAATGATACCTGCCGATAGGAGCTTGCCCACTTCTTTCTTCACTACCACAGTCATGATTAGGTTGAGTCGCCGGTGAGGTTGAACTATTCCTGTAGCTCCTTCTTCCATCTAGATTTTTTGTTGGAACAAACTCGAAGAGACTCCTTTTATATCCACTATAGACCAACCAAAAGTAGCTCGGTGGTTCTTCAACATAGCAAGCAACTGCCCCTATTCTTCACTACTCAAGGACGATGATATGATCATCGGGAGCTTCTCCTCTATAGCCAGGAATACATACTTCAGATGTGGCGGCAGTAGCTTCAATTCCAACTCAGGTGGGCTCAATAGAGATGGAATTAGTGGTGGTGGAGGTGGTCCCAAATCTTCAAAATATTTTGTATAATAGCAAGGTACCGCCTTCAAGCATGTATCCAATGGTAATTGTGGATATCTTTGCATCAGGGAATCAACAATGACCTCCTTTATGGTAGTCGTATCATAGTTTTCTTCTCTATCATCTAGATAACACATTGCTTCTTTTAATGAGATCACCTTAGTATTTTGAATTTTATCAACTACTAGAGTGTCTTTTTCCACATTGGTCATCACTTTAGTGATATCACGGAATGGCTTCCCCAAACACAGAGAAATCTTTCCCTCCATGTGCTACAATATGTTACTCTGTGATGTATCCCCTCTTTCTTTTGAGTGTTCATGCATCTTAATTGCAAACCGGTCATCATTAGTGCCCATGGTCAGACATCCTCTGCCCATTTCCATAATCATATCAGAAGTGGCTTGGAATGGCCTACCAAGCAAGAGTTTGTTACCTTTATCCTCCTACATTTCAATTACCATGAAATCCATAGGAAAAACAAATCTATCCACTTTCACTAGGACATCTTCACAAATGCCATATGGCCTGAACACAGAGTTGTATGCCAATTCAATAGTCATAGCACTATTTCTTCTCTCCTTAAGACCTAGATTCTTGAAAGTTGAAAAAGGCATGAGCTTGATACTAGCCCCTGAGTCACATAGAGCTACAATGAACTTGGTCTTTCCTATGAAGAACGTGATGTTGAAACAACCAAGATCTTGTTTTTTAGGAGGTAGTGTTCCTAGAATAAAAGCACTCACTTTCTCTTTTAACACCACCACATCATCCTCATGTATCCTTCTGTTCTTATTGATTATGTGTTTAAAGAACTTTCCATATGATGGTATCTGCTCAATTGCATCAACGAGTGGAATATTGATAGATAATTTCTTAAATCCCTTTAAGAATTTCTAGAACTTCCAGTCTACTTTAGTTGTCTTCAAGATATTTGGAAAGGGTACCATAGTCACTGGTGTCCTCTGGTGAGGCGGGACATATGCTTTTGATGTAGTATACTCCACCTCATCAGTGTGCTCTTTAGTTGTTTTCTCTGGTTCCAACATGTCTTACTCAGCTGCATCTGTTGTCATAGTCTGAGTTATTGTTTCTGTAACTTCACCTACCTCTGAGCTTGTTGGTGCCTTATTCAACAATGTTATACCACTACGGGGTAGGACTGCCTTGATGTGTTGATTTCCAGAAGGCATGTTAGTATATGCTGGGAACCCCTGTTGGTTTGTCTGCTTCTAAGTACCCACAACCGCTGCTATTTGAGAAATCTGAGTTTGTATGATGTGGATCCGTTCCCCTTGGTTCTGGAGTTCTCTCTGAGTTTGACCTATAAGCGCTTCATTCTGACTGACCAACTTTCCATGTATTTCTTTAATATTGTCAATCTTCTTTTGTTCTTGTTCACATTGTGTCTAGCCACCAAACTATTGTGGCTTGGGCTATCACGCTTGAGATGGGTCATGTTGGAAATTGTTAGGATACTTTCATGAAAACTTGTGATCCTTCATCCATGCATAGTCGTTGCCCTTATATTGTTGTTTTTGGCACACAAACTTACACTCTTCATCTTCTTCTTCTGAAGGTGGTCGGTTGTTATCACATAACTTTCCAACAAATAGGTCCAACTTCTCATTTCATGCAAAGATGACCTTGGACTTGTCGACACTTTTGACAGTTGCTGGAAGCTCTCTCTCATTGCCCCATGACTGATTTTTGGACATATTCTTTAGTATCTCATGACAGCGGGTGAGTTTTTTGTTGAGGAAGAACCTTGCTCCTGCACTATCTAGTGTAGTTCTTTCTCCCTTGTGCAGACCATAATAGAAGATCTTTTCCTGTCCCAACTGATCAATACCATGATGAGGTACTTTCCGCAGCAAATTCTACTATCTCTCCCCTGCTTCAGAGTAGGATTCGTTGGCCTATTGTATGAAATTATGGATCTTCTTCAGCATGTCATTTGTCGTCTATGGGGGAAAGTAACGCTCGAAAAAGGCATCGATCATCTGATCCCACGTCTCGATACACTCATCATCGAGATTGTGAAACCACGACTTTGTGTTCTTTTCTAGAGATGATAGGAAAAGCTTCAGATGTATGGCAATCTTCAGTACATTATCTATTTTGACCATATCATAGTTCTCAACAAACTTACTGGTGTACACCATCGGGTCTTCAAAACTGTGGCCATGAAAAGCTTGAGATTTGACTAAAGAGATCAACCCTGCGTCAATCTTGTAGTTGTCCACATTGATGGCTTGTCTTTTGATTGGTCCATTTTGAGATATTAAGGAAGAGGCTCTGATTCTCTCCCATATCGTATGCTCTTCTGCTTGATCCCCCATTTGTGTTGACTCAGGTTCTTCTGGTGTTATAGGTCCTTCAGGTAAAGGTTTTGGTGGTGGATTTCAGTTTAATCTACCTATAGACCTTCCAAATTCCCTCTCTCTGTGAAGGAGTTTTGTTTGCCCAAAACCTGACAAAGATGGATCTCTATAATCATGGGCTCGAGTATGCACCATACACCAGTACCTGAAAGTAGCAAAATAATTGTCAAAGTACAGAAGTAGAGCTAGAAACAATAATGATGTTATGATTCAACTTTAAGTAAAATAGATCTAAACAAAAAAAGGGTTGCCTAGAGTGGCAGACCATAAAACTCCTAGTGTTGGATGTTGTCGTTTCCTCGACAACGGCGCCAAAAACTTTACACATGTTTACTGTGTGTTATATGTAAGTGAACGCATCGAAGAAATATAGGCCTTTTTGAGGCACGAGTCGAACACAAGGAAACATTCTCCAGAAGAATACTACTAACTATCATCTAATCAGCTAAGCCAGTGGAATTCAATTGGTTTGATTGAACAAAGATGATTGCATAAAAAAAAAGCTTAAAAATTAAATTACTTAGATTTTAGGGAATTCCTCAAGACTATGGTTTCACCACAGATAACATTGCAACTTATTCCACACACTAATATTTATTACCCCTATCCCTAGATAAAGATCTTGTAGTCATAACTACCCACTTCTGCAACATAGTTCACTACCAATTCTAATGCCAATCCCATTTCCATAGCAATTAGTTAATTAGTTAAGTGCTTTATGATTAATCTCTGGGTTTCTCCTCCTGTTTATTCTCCACCTTTCCCAAGGGGTGCAATGAACGAGTAAATATATGCTCTCCAGCCCTTAACCTCTCTCCCAAAATGATTAAGGGTCTGATAATCTATCTATGCTGATCAGGCGTAAATAGAACAAGATAACTTCATGGATTTATATCCAGAAAATAGGGGCAAAGATGATATTAATGCATGGAAATCAATTACAATGCATATCTGGGCTAATCTTGCATCCTAAGGAATTAAGAGGTTTAGCGTTGCATGGTTTTCATTGATGAATACATGGTAGATAAAGAGAAAAATGTGAGAAATATTGGAAAAACTAAGTAACCCCTGAAGAATAGTTGGTCCAGATGATCCACTGTGTCGTGCGTGCAATCTACTATCTTTCAGCTGTAGATTCACCTTTTGAAGGTTCTCATATTGTTCCGGGTGAAGCCTTCGGTTCCTTGCTCTTCTCTCCTCTCTCACTGGTGTCGTGCAATGGAAAAAGGCTGCCCCCCTCTCCTCTGGTTGAACTCCCCTCAAGTCATAATGCCATTCGTTGGATTAGATTGTTATCTTCAAGTTTGCCTAATTAGACAGACTTAGTAGTACCGAGTTGGTAGTTGGTAGTGCTGAGTTCCTACGGTATCTGAGATTCATCACAATGTCTGTACTATCGACTTGTCTCGATAGCATCGAGTCTTTAGGTTGCTCGAGCACTACTTTACTGGTGCCATATCGGTAGTACCGAGTTTGTGAACTCGATACTATTGAGTTTTAATGATTCATCCTTGTGCTTTACTGACGAGGTTTCGGTACTACTAACTTTGAGTGTCAATAGTATCGAATCTGTGTGACTCTTTTTTGGTCCAATACTGATTTGAAGTCGGTACCACCCACTTTTGTTGTCAGTAGCACTGAGTCTGTGAAGTTCTATTGTACCTAAAAATGCACATACTCGGGATAAATATTAAACCATCTTAAGTAGTAAAAATCATATACTTTGATACATTTAGATAGAACAGGACATTGAAAGCATTTCATGCATAATTAATAAAATAAATGACAAATCAACACATAAAATCAAGGAAAATATGCATGAGAAAATGACTAAAAACCCATGCATCAATCATATATTTCTTTCTAGGCTATTTTTGTAATACAAACATATGGGAACTTTTTCTAAGTTGTACTATTTTATCATCATGTTTTCATTGTTTTGGCTTGTAGTTGTTTTTTAGAACATGCTTTCTGGGATGTAATCTTAATCCTTTGTACACTTACTCTTTGATTTACTATATCTCATGATTTGGTGCCATGTTTACCATATTTTTATTATGACCTAGCTTGTGTTTTTCTCTCTTCTCTATTTGATGTAAGCTTTGAGATTGCATGTTGCGGATGTCTGTTTTGGTTGTACTTGGAGAAGACCTATTTTTGTGCTCTTCTACCACCCTTCCTTTTTGATAATGTTAAAAGGGGGAAGAGAAGTTCAATGTTTTGAAGCTCAACCATATTGGTTTTATTTCCTATGTGATCCTTTTCCTTTTCACTATATACTTTATTATGTGACTTGCCAAAGGACCATATAGTATATACGTCATTTTTATTTGTGCAGATAGACTAACTATGCATGTAAGAGTAAGCATAGATTGAGGGGAAGAAATTTGCATTGTTCAAATTTTGAATCCCCTTGCAATTCACAAGGCAAAGGTATAACTTTACAAATCCTTTTCAATATGATTGAGGAATGGTTTGTCATTGTCAAAAGGGGGAGAATGTTGACTTGAGCGTTATACATTTCCCATATTCTGATAATGACATAACCATTCCATTCCTATGTATCTAATATGTTTGTTAAAGATTGATTTCAAGCTTTAGGTACATGAAAATGATCAATTTACACAAACCCTAGCTTGTTAAAGTTCAAGTCAAAAGCAATGCAACTGTGCAATTTGGGAGATCACTCCAAATAACATTAGATGATTTTGTTAATCACTTGTATTGATGATATGACTTGTAACTAAGATGATAAAAAATCAGGGACACTTAATTCCAACATTTGATCACTCATATGTCAATTTAGAAAATTTGTCACATGTTGTTTATCATTAGTGATGCATTTTCTAGATAGACCAATCGGTCGAGTTGCACACTTATAGAACTTGACCGATCGATTCATAAAGCAAAATAGATTTCAGCACATCAGTCGAGTTTCCCAGAACAAACTCCACCGATAGTTTGAAAATTAGCTTTGTCACTTAGTGCATCAGTCAAGTAACCTTTAATAGAACTCGACTGAATATACTGTACAAAAAATGTAGAAAAACTATTATAACCATTGGAGAGTTGTTTTGAGTGGGTATAGATCCGTTGAAACTTGGAAAATGGATATATTTCACCCTTAAGTGATTGCACACACAAGGGAACACCCCCATCTATAAATAGGTCCCCTTAGAGTTCATTCTAAGTTTGCTCATTCATGCTATTCTAAGTCCTTGCTATAGTTGAGTGTGTTACAACTCCTTGAGCCCCTTTCTCTCTCTCATTTACATAGAATTTCGTGATTATAAGTGAGTTAGGCCAGTTGTAAAAGAGCTACCATCATGTGCTTCTAAATCTCTCATTCCATTCCATCTTCCATGCCCCCTTTCTCAAAGAAGAAAAGGTTGAAGCAAGCTACTCTGAGTGAAGGTGAAGGTATTGTTGTTCTTCTTCAAGGTTTAAGAAGAGGTGAAGATCTTCTCTTGGTGAAGGAGAAGGCAAAGGCTGAAGATTCAAGAAGAGTGGGTAAATTCCTTGAAGGCTGAAGATTTATGCAAGAGTAGGTAAGTTCTTGGAGAAGGTGGAAGACTCTTTGCAAAGTGGATAAGTGCTTAGTAAGGTTGAAGGCTCTTTGTAATGGATAGGTAAGTCCTTTGGTGGGTCTTGTGTTGTAACTCTTATATGTGAATATATAGAGGAAAGCACTTGCAAAGTCCTAGAGGTTGACCTCTCTAGGTAGTGGATTGACTCTCTCCTAGTTTGGAGAGAGGAACCACTCTAAACCACCTTGTCCAAGTGCTTGTTTTATTTTTCTCTCATCCTTGCTATGCTCGTTAGTTAGGACTTCAAATTGCACTTAAGGTATTGGTTTTGATTAATATAATTTGAAGGTGTAAATTATCTTGTGAGAGTTTTGGACCTCTATTCACCCCCCTCTAGAGCCCTAGATCCAAAAAATCCAATATAAGACCAATAACCTAATACCAAGATGACAAGGATACAAATAAATATGAAATGATATATGATAATGAATGCAAACCCTAAAATGGACATGACTAGGGTTAATGAGGAGAATCTAACGCAAGTCATGTAATCTTGTCTTTATTGAGATTTGACAAAAAGTTGTAGTTGTCATGAGAAATATGTGATGATTAGGATATCTCATTTGAAGGTATGTTTTCCACTTACTTGGCCTACTATATAGCATGATTACATTATACATATACAAGATACTTAACATATGATATTGGTTGAAATAATTATTCTTATATGTTACCTTACTTGATGATCTGCATATATAGTTTTGAACACATGAAACATAAGATATTTGATCCATTATATGACAACACTAAATCTCTTTCATAGAATAGTGCATTAATGAAAGTACTAAATCTCTTAGGTAGAAAAGTACATGTGAGCATTAAATCTCTTTGGCAAAATAGTGCATTGGTGAAGTACTAAATCCCTTTGGTGAAATAGTACATGTGAACACTAAATCTCTTGGGAAGAATAGTTCATTTATGAATGTACTAAAGCTCTTTGACAGAATAGTACATGTGAGCAGTAGATCTCTTTGGTAGAATAGTGTATGTGGTTGATCAACTTTACATATAAATTAAAGTCATGATAAAACATGTGTCCTATTTTATAAATAAAGATGTTTAGTTCAAGTATTATTTTGTTATCTCTTATTACTTCAAAGTACTAGCTTAATCTTATTTCCAAGTTTTAGTAATGAGAGGTAAATAAAAACCATATGCATACTGAGTACTATATTTTAGAATATTGTACTAGCATGTACCACATGTAATCTCTATTTTAGTTGTGTGGTTATATGATCTTGAAGACTCTTGATAGTTGGGAGTTGTATGGTGAGTTGATGTACAGGTGGACCTATTGTGTAAAGATCCTATCGTAGATGGTAGAATGTGCATATGTAAAAGTTTACTATTCAATGTGTAATATCAATTTCTAATAATTCATTTTGTATGTATATGTTGAATGGTGAGCTTGTGTTGTTGTGGTTAGTTTATTGTTCATGTTCATGTGCTACTTTGGCTTGCTATGTCTTCCTTGATTTTCTACTTCTAGGCCTAGTGTGTGGGTTTGAATTGGGATTCTCACTGAGGTGAGGGTCTCAATTTGGACGCCACACGCGTGGTCAAGGATTTGAAAATTTGGGGACGTCACAAGATGTCACAAGTTGAGGATTAAGGCAATTGACATACCTATGACTGTTTTTAGGATAAGGTATGGTCATTATGAGTTTATGTTTATGCCGTTTGGGCTAACCAATGTGCTGAGAACTTTTATGAGTTTGAGAAATAGGGTGTTCATACCGTACCTTGATCAAGTTTTGATGGTGTTTATAGATGACACCTACTCCAGTGATAGTCAACAACATGAACAACATCTTCGTCAAGCGTTGGAGTTGTTGAGGAAGTGCCTTTTGTATGCTAAGTTCACTAAGTGTGATTATAAATTGACCAAAGTGCCTTTTCTTTGTCATTTTATATCTACAAAGGATGTTTCTCTAGACCCTAAGAAGGTGAAGTTAGTGCTAGAGTGGGAGTAGCCCAACACACAGACTAAGGTCTGAAGCTTCCTACGTCTAGCATGACACTACATGAGGTTCATTTAGAACTTCACCGCCGTTGTCATACCAGTGACCAAGTTGACTAGGAGGGATGTTCCTTTTGTTTGGGATGACAAGTGTCAACACTCTTTTTAGTTTTTGAAGGAGAAGTTGATGAGTGCTCCAGTGTTGGTGTTTCCAGAGCAAGGGAAAGGTTATACCATTATATGAGATGCCTCGAAGAGTGGCTTGAGATGTGTGCTGATGCAGGACAAGAATGAGGTTTCTTTTGCTTCATGACCGCTTAGAAACACGAGGAGAGTCATCCGATGTATGAGCTAGAGTTAGTCGTTGTAGTTCTTGCTTTAAATGTTTAGAGACACTATCTATATGGATAAAAGTATCAAATCTTCATAGATCACAAGAACCTTCAGAATATCATCTATAAGAGAGAGCTAAACATGATAAAGAGAAGGTGGATGGACCTGATCAAGGACTATGACTATATGAGATACTATCATCTTGGGAATGAGAATGTGGTAGGTGATGCACTAAACATGAATTCTTCTTCATTTGCATTTGCACATAAAGTGCAATGACACTTCATGGCATGTCACAAGTAGAACATGCTAGCATAGCTCCGATAGAATGTACATTTGGATGTATCTCTATTGGAAGCATTACTAGCACATCTACAAGTAAAATTGATGTTTTTACAAGTAGATTTGAGATGTGAAAAGGATGAAACCATGATGCAGAATATGAAAATAGAGTTTGGCGGTGGGAACATGATAGATTCCATGAGTTAGTTTATCAGACAATGTGTTTCCACAACCAGATAATGGTTACATATGTTGATGGTTTGAGGAAAATAGTACTTGAGGAGGCTCATTCCTCAATCTGCATGATGTATCGTGACAATAAAAAGATGTATTACAATCTAAAAGATTTGATCTGGTGTCCAGGTCTGAAGCATGATGTGTTAGAGTTTGTGGTCAAGCATTCTGTTATCAACAAGTCGAGGTAGAGCATTAAGAAGATGCAGGGACACAATTGAAGTTCAACACAGCCTTTCTCTCGTAGATATATGTAAGTCAGAAAGGAACATTTAGATGTTGGAGAATCTTTTGAAAACATATGTCCTATAGTTCTTGGAAGTTGGGATGCCCACTTGAGTCTAATCCATTTTAACTACAACAACTTCCTAAGGAGATCAGAGGAACTCAATAATAGTTGAAGGATGTTCAAAATAGATAGAAGTCATATGCCAATAGTTGTTGTTGTCCGCTAGAGTTCCAAGTTGGAGACTGTGTGTATCTCGAGGTTTCCTCTTGGAAAGATGTGTTGCGGTTTGATAAGAAGGGTAACTTAGCTCCTAGTTTCATGGGACCTTATCCTATCTTCACACAAGTTGGAGAATTGGCATACAATCTAGAGTTACCTTTTCATAGGTTGCACCATAGTTTCCATGTTGAGGAAGTGTCACCTAGATACAAAATAGACGATATAACCAGTGGAGGTTGAGTTGGTTAAGGATGTTTCTCACGTGGAGGGTCCTATGTTGATTCTAGATAAACACACACATAAGTTGAGGAATAATTACATAGCCTTAGTAATGGTGTTGTGGCATCACGTGGTGTGGAGGAATCCACATAGGAGTTATAGGATGAAATGCGTAGGAGGTACCCTACCTTGTTTTCTTAGGATTTAAAGGGTGAAATCCATGTAAGGGTTTTATGGTTGTAAGACTCCTGAATTCTCTTTATGGATAAACGTGCTTGATTAAGTAGATTGGGTTCTCAATTCCTTAATCAATGTCTAACATGCTTTGATATGAGGTGAAAAAGTTATATTTCAAATTTGGTCCAGTTTGGACTTTGTTTGCTTAACTTCTACAATATATGTGCTTATGTGGACCTTTATGCAATTTCCCCCTTTATAAGGTTCTAGAAGAAATTTTCACATATACATGTTTTTAATCAAAATACTCTTCATAATATCTAATGTAGTTTCACCTATGGATGCCTAGATGCACCATCAGATAGTTTTCTCTTTCCCTCTAGGGTTAAGAACTTAGGGTTTCCCACCTAAGTAATGGTTTTTCTAAGTATGTTACGGATGTGATGGTATCACCTAGTAGGAGAATGATTTGATGGTTTCTCCTTGTGGTAGAATATTTGATGGATTTCCCTTGAAGTCCCAAATTTGATGGTCATCTTAGTTGAACTACACAAAGCGATGGAAGATCAGGGTTTCTAAAATGGCCAAGTATACCCTAGAATCTGGTGGGTTTTCTGAAGATACATGTGCATAATCCGATGGGCTCTCTGATATTACATCTTGATGATTTCCTTGAGGCATGAATCAATGGATAACTTTGACAAAGATCCAACAGAAATTTTGACATGCATGGATAAGATGTATCAAGTTTTGACACAGAAAAATCATTTTTCAACCTTTTGAACACCTTTCTCTCTATTTTTGGATATATATACCCTCCACCACTCTAAAAATGAACCCTTTGCATCTCTTACCTTGTTCTTGCTTCTGGAGAGACCCTAGACCATCATTTTCTGAAGAGAAACTCTTTGAGGTCGAAGCTTGGAGAGATCATGGATGCATGTTTCTCTAGGGTTTCAATCAAGCTTCTCTAGGGATGTTTGGAGCTTCCTAACTTAGTTTCTTGCCCTAACCAAGTAAGATCTTCTTCTCTAACCTAGTTTTCTTTATGTTCTCTACCTTCGCTCCTTATCCATGGGTGGAACCCTAGAGTTTGTAATGGAAGGTCATGCATGTGGTTGAAGAAACTCTGTCCTTCTCTCTTTTTCCATAGATCTTCCTTGTTCTTGTAGAAATGAGTTGCCTTGGATCTTTGGGAGTGCAAAGCTACGGTTTTTCTTGAGTCACCTTGTTTTTTGGATGTTACCCTTCATCTTGAGGTGAGTTATATAACTTTCATCCCATTTCTTGTTTGACTTTAAACTTGTTCTAAATAGATCTTGCCTTAGAACTTGACATTATGGAAATAAATAATCTTATTTGCACTACCTTACTCACATTCATGATAACAGTGCGTTTCTAGACTACTCTTAGATCATAAAAACTTTCCTTCTAGTGGACATGAACTATCTTGGTTTTGAAGGAATGAAAGATTGATTTTTACTTAGGGTGAATAACTGATTTTTCCCTTTGTATAGAAATTGATGGTATTACTTAGTTCTAAAATTGATGGACATAGTCTCAAAAAAAATGGTTATACATGTATTTGGGATAATGGCTTAGTTATAAGAAGTGAGAGATGATGGTGTACCCTAGGGTGAGAAATATTGACACTACTTGGTAAATTAACCAATGGTTATGTATGTGAATACTCCAATGACTAAGTTAAGTAAAGAGTTGATGACCTTGCTAACCATGATCTGATAGATTTGATTTTGGTTAAGTGACTTGATGATTAGATGTCCTTGGTTTTGGATAAGTTCCTTGATGGCTTTGATTTTTTTTAAGTGCCTTGATAATCTGATGGCTTTGATTAGGGTTGAGTGCCGTGATGATCATATAGCTTTGTTTTTTATTAAGTTCCTTAATAATCTGATGGTCTTGCTTTTGATTAAGTACTCTAATGATCTGATGGTTTTAGATGTATATTCTAATGAATCTATGGATCTGCATTGTGAATAAAATGTTGTTTTGTCTAACATATGATCTGATTATTTTTCTGTCCTTGCACCAATGGATTCCTTTTGCTAAGTACGTAAATGAATCGATGTTTTGTTTTATCTAAGCCCACTAATGAATTGATGTTTACATTTTTTCCTAAGTAATGTTAGTGATTTGACTGTTGATTTTGTTTGAGTTCATGAATGACCCAATGGTTTTCCTTTTGGAAAAATTCTTTAACAATTCAATGGTTTTATTTTTGACTAAGTACATAAACAATCTGATGGGGATTCTATGTATAAGAATTGATGTTCATGACCAACTATAAGAATGAACCAATGGTATTACTATATGTATCAAAATAATTGATTGGTTACCAAAGTGTTAATGGAATGATGGTTTACCTACGCATTGACCTTATTGTGCCAATGAAATGATGGTCTGCATATGTATTGCCTAAATGTGATAATGAACCGTTGGCTTATATACGAATGTTGATTTGTGATACAAATCCAATCTACATTTTTGAATCATTCTGGTAATAGTTAAGTGGTGATGTTTAATACCTTTGTCTTCCACTAATGTTGAAATGATGAGGTGGACACAACTCATATTGCTAAAAGTAACTTTGTTATGTTGCTCTTGGGAATGTAATAAATCTTATGATTGATCAACCTTTATGATGGGTCTAAAGGTAATAAGTTTGTTGGTGACATGATGAACCCTTTGCATGGTATTGAATGATAATGATGTTCTTGTAGGGAGTAATGATGTTTTGGCCTACATGGCTTTTAGGCATGCTTTGTGCCTTGATGGAAATATAACTTCTATATGGATGGCATTTGTGGGGAATTTCAAACCCTAATGGAAGTTGATCCTTTTCAAGGATGACAATGGACTTGTATACTACGATGCTGAAACATTTTATATATTCTGGAGTTGTTATATAGAAATGATCCTTATAGAAACAATATTATGAAACTTGGTTGATGAAACCTTAATTCACCCAATTAGCTTAACTAATCAAGTGAAACCCTAATCATGCAACGCCTTGTGGTGTAGAACTATTCCAGTTTTAGGATTTACTGAATAGTGAAATGAGTATTCTAGAAGTGAAACTGGGACTGGTATATTATTGAGTATATGCAGGGGAAGGGAGGGTGTAGCCTTATCATCTTGATCCCAAAGTTTTTAAGAACGTTCGAGGTCGTGTCTTGGATAAATGAATATATATATGTCATATGATTGAGGATGGTTGTGGTCGTACCTCAGATTATAGGGTTGAATATATTGGTTTATATTGTTGTGATCTGTGTACCAATGATAAACTAGAATGATTGTAGTTTGACTAATATGTCACTATGGATGACTCGTACTAACTGGGGGGAAGAGATTTTAGAATTTTGGCTCTCCTAGATTTTGTACGGATCTAATCGCGACTTCACAGCGGTTAGTTGGAAGTTTGAGTGGTATGCCTCAAACTCCCCATGGGTTAATAAAAGATGTAATTCAGCCATGTAGCGTATCTATTAGGGTTATTCAACAATTCACATTGGGTGATAATCCTACCTAGTCTCTTTTAATATTCAGATGGTGTATAATACGGTAAGAGAATTCAACTATACATATTGTGTTAGCTATGCCTGATCTTTTTCTAGTAATGTTAATCTTTGATTCCTGCAGGTAATATTCTGGTTATGATTGTTCTTGATGAAGATTGTACTTGGCATTTCAATTCTATAAAATCATCTTCTATATCTTTTTAATACATAATATGTTGTGAACAATAAACATTGTTGAGAGTTATTAGTATATATATTTTACTGGGCTTATTGTGTTATGGGTTTTAAAGTTATTTTAATTGTTAGCCCATTTTCTTTTATTCCATATTACATGTTTCTAGAATTTTCTTAACTCTACTTGTCTCTAGAATATTCTTAACTCTCTTGTTCTATAAAAGAGAGACCACTGTAATTGTTTTGATCAACTAATACAATGCCTTGCTTATTATTTTTGATGCTATGAGAGCACCCTGATCCTCCTTAAACCCTTCCCACCCTCACCCTAACCTATGCCATCCTAAACTTTAGCCGCTACCCTTCTCCCCCCCTTCTACCCTCCCCACTGCCACTGTCGGTGATCTGCCCATGCCTGCCTCCTCCTCCCTCCACCCGCTGTATTCTCCTCCCCTTCTCCCTCCCACCGATATCCCCTCTCCACCCTGACACCTCTCCATCCTCTACTGTAGCCACCACCCACCCATCCTCCTACCGTCAACTTATACCCGCCGCCACCCCCCTCATCTCCTAACTGCCACCCACCACCACCTTCTCCAGAAAATTTTTGTGGGTGTGACACCATCCTTCCTCCCCTTCCTAACAACTCCTCTTGTTCCTCCTCTCCATTACCCACCATATCTCTCTCCGACTAGCCACCCCAAACACCCTTTCCCTTCTCTACTACTCTCTAGACGTCTCTGGTAACTTTCCAATTATAGAACATTGACAACGTAATGGGTTTTTTCTTTCTTCCTGCCTACACCTCATGGTGGATTAGTTTTTCCACCATTTTGGCGTAGGTTCTTATATATCCACTTCTTCCATTACATGGGTTTCTAGGATCTGATGTGTTAGATCTCCTACTGCTATTTTCTGCCCATGTGCGAGTGTTAAAAGATTTTCCCATATGTTGGGGTTTTGCTGCTATTTTTTCTACTGAAAGTTACGTTCCTTCTACTCCTCTCTGATTTGGCATCTTGTATATTACTTACCTCATGGGGTCCCCAGATCCTCTCCAAAATATGTGTGTGACTACTGTCAAGTTGGACGGCTCCAATTATCACACTTGGGCAGCTTCTTTGAGCTTTATATCAAGGCTCAGGGATGCTATACCCATCTTTCTACTAAAGGTCTAAATGTTCCTGATAGTACTGCTGATGACAAGATAGAGAAGGCATATGATATGTGGTCCAAAGAAGATTCTAGAGGTATGACCTTAATGGTCAAAGTGGTGATCCTAAAATCAACCAATCTCTTCTATGAGTGGGGACGTATAGGAATATGTAGGATCAACTTTTCAGTGTATATTCTCATAAACTAAATCCAAAGAAGGTGTTTGATATATTCAAACAGTTAGCCAAAAAGGAGTATACTACCAATAATCCTATTGAAGACTACTACAATTAGTGTTGTACACTCTGGGATGAATTTGAGGCCAACCATCTGCTCTCCTTTGATATTAAGGAAGCCCAATGACAACGCAACAAACTTTAGCTAGTTCGGTTCCTAGATGGATTACCACCCTCTTTTTGTGGGTGTTGTATATCAGATTCTCTCCAATGATCCTCTATCTACTTTGTGAGATTTTCTAAAATGCATAAAATGCTTACCTTCTGTCTCTCAAGTGTCTCCTGACATTTTTGATGGTGCTTCCCTTGTTGTCCGATCTAGTGATTTGTTTGTGGTCATAGTCATGGTCTTAGCCGCATTCATGGACATTGTCGAGGGTTCTCTACTCCAAACACTTGTTGTCATTCATACTCGTCTGGTTCTAACACCTCATCTATTAAACAACGCAGCTACAACTTCTTCAAGTGCACCAATCATACTGAAGACCATTGTTGGATCAAGCATGCCAAACTTTCTTGGGCAAACTAGGTTTCTTCACAACAACCAGATACCACTGCTTCTTCATCTACCCCATCTTATGTTGAATGGATCTGATCTGATTTTGAGAAGTTGCTCGAAGCCCGCCTGGCCTCCTCTACAGAGACTTCCATTGATGGCAGTTCTGCTCTTCTAGCACAGCCTGGTAAAAATATATGGGTGATTGACTCCTTTTCCACTTCCCATATTATCGACAATCATTCTTTATTTTTTAAATTACATAAAACTTCTTCTATTTTCTAGTCACACTAGCTGATGGTTCTCAAACACCTATTTTAGGAATAGGGAATATCTATACTCCTGGTCGTCTTTCATTACGTTCAACCCTTTATGTTCATAAATTCCCTATCAACTTGTTATTTGTGAGTAGAACTGTTAAGAGGCAACGATGCTCCATAATGTTTGACCCAGATGGTGTTATCTTATAGGTTATATGCATGACGATGAAGATTGGTTTGGGACATGAGGGACCCGATGGCTTATAATACTTGGACACCAAAGACGACGACTTACTTGACTACTTTTGTGACCAACATCCAGTGGCACTATCTCTTGAGGCACACTTCACCAGCTACATTGAAGCACTTATTACCTAACATTTTTTATTCAGTTTTTCACTGTGAAACATGCTAGTTTTGCAAACAAACTAGATCTACTTCTTCCATGAAAAACCGTTTTAGCTCAAAACAACTTTTTGATTAAGTGCATGTTGACATTTGGGGCTTGTGTTTTGTTTCCAATATTTCTAGCTTTTGGTACTTTATGAGTTTTATTGATGAATTTTCTAGAACCACCTGGTTATTTTTGTTAAAATAAAAATCTCATATACTTGATACTATGACATCATATTTTGCCTAGATACATACCTTGTTTGATAAAAGTATAAAAAATCTATCATACTTACAATGCCCTTGAGTTCATGCAAAACTTCGTCAATTCTTTTTTTCAGAAAATGGGTACTATTCACCAAGCCTCCAATGCATACACACCCTAACAGAATGGCATTGCTAAACACAAGAATCATCATCTTCTTGAGGTTTTCCGTTCTCTACTATTCCTACCATGTTCCCCATTTTTTTGGCCGGAAGTTGTTTCCACTGCATGTTACGTTATTAACCACATGCCGTCTCTGGTTCTTGGAAACAAATTCACTTTTCAAATTTTGTATCCCGACACACCTCTTTTCACCATGCCTTCTCATATTTTTGGGAGCATGTGTTTTGTAAAAAAATTACATCCTGGCCTTACTAAACTAGATCTCCATGCTACCAAGTGTATTTTCTTGGGGTACTCTAGGATACAAAAAGGATACTACTGCTATGATCTAATTACCAAGAAGTTGATGGTTACTACTGATGTTGTCTTTTTTTAACATATTTCATTCTACTCTTCTATCGAATCTACCTTAACCCCTGATCTAATTATGGAATCTCGTTTCCCTATGTCTATTGATACTGCTCTCACAGATAAGACAGTTACTCCTACTCCTTCATTAAAGGTTTATAAAAAAAGACCGAAGGTACCAACACCCTCCATGTCCCCATAAAGTCCTCCATCCTTGTCATTAGATCCACCTCCACCTTAGGTATTTTCTAAATTGGATATTCCTATTAGTTTAGGTAAAGGAACTCGGTCTTTCATTCAATATCCAATTAGGAATTTCTACACTACTTCTATCTTGGGAACTAATTTTGCAAATTTCACTTCTGCCTTTTCTGTTGTTTCTATTCCTAAAAATGCTACCCAGGCTCTTCAACATCCAATGGTGTCAAGCCATGTAAACTAAAATGCATGCTCTAACTGATCGACATACTTGGGATTTGTTTGATGCACCTACTTATTGTTCATGCAGATGGATTTTTACAGTCAAATATTAACCTGATGGCACAATTGAGTGACTCTTTCCTGGTAGCCAAAGGATACACTCAGACATATAAAGTTTATTACTTTGAGACCTTCTCTCCCGTCACTTGTCTCAACTCTATTTGTGTTCTTATTTCAGTAGCAGTAAATTTTGAGTGGCCTTTATTTCAATTAGATGTTAAAAATGCCTTCCAATATGGCGATCTACATGAGGAGGTATACATGCGCAGACTCCTAGATTTTTTAGTCAGAGGGAGTCCTTGAAGGTTTATCGCATGTGCAAAGAAATTTATGGCCTTAAGCAAAGTCTTCGAGCCTAGTTTGATAAGTTGAGCTCCATTACTCAAAAGTTCTTCTTTTGTGGTTCTCAGTTCGATCATTTTGTGTTTGTAAAGAAAAATACCTCTACTCTTGTAGTGTTGGTATTCTATGTTGATGACATCATCTTATCTGGTAGTGACTCCACATGCATCTAGGCTACTAAAAATTACTTGGAAAAACACTTTTCTACAAAAGATTTAGGCAAACTAAGATATTTTATGGGCATTGAAGTTTCTTGATCCTCCTCTGGTTTGTGTTCATCTCTATGAAAATATGTTATGGATCTCCTATCCAAAACAAGAATGCTTGCATCCAAGCTTGTTGTTACTTGCTTGGATCCCAACACTAATTGGGATGACGAGACTTCACCTCGTTATCCTGAACATCATCTATATCGTAGAATTGTAGGGAAAATTATATATCTTATTGTCACTAGGGATGATATCACTTATGCTATTGGAATGGTTAGTAGATATCTTGATAAGTCTTGACATTGTCACTAGGATGTTGTCTACTATTTTCTAAAGTATCTAAAAAGTTCTCCTGGAAAAGGCATCCTTCACCATAAACATGGTCACTATAACCTTACCGGCTGTTTTGATTATGGCTATTTTGGGAACAAGATAGATCACCAATCTACATCTAGATATTATACTTTTGTAGGTGATAACTTGGTCACCTGGCGAAGCAAGAACTAAATTGTTGTTGCTCACTCAAGTGTAGAAATGGAGTATCTAGACATGGGTCACACTACCTACAAAAGTTTTTGGGTACGGGGTCTTCTAAAAGTTTTTGGTATATCTGATTCTCAACCTATTCCCATGCATTGTGGCAACAAAGCAACTATCTTTATTTCCAGAAATCCCACCTTCCATTAATGCACTAAACACGTTGAGGTTGATTGTCACTTTGTTCGGGAAGTTGTTTGATCTGGTCAGATCTATACACCTTATACACCTACATCAAATCAAGCTTTAGACATTTTTACCAAAATTCTTTTGAAGACTAGATTCACTACTCTAATGGACAAGATGGGCATGATTGATATCTATGCTCCAGCTTGAGGGGAACTATTAGTATATATATTTTACTAGGTTTATTGTGTTATGGGATTTAGACTTGTTTTAATTATTAGCCCATTTTCTTTTTTTCATTATTACCTATTTCTAGAAACTTTTCTTAACTGTACTTATCTCTAAAATATTCTTCACTCTCTTGTCCTATAAATGAGAGACCAGTGTAACTATTTTGATCAACTAATACAAAGCCTTTTTATTATTTTAGAAGAGTTATATCTCTCGGTGGGACATGGCTCGTGGGTCACCATTCTTTTTAGGTGATCATCAATAGTTCCTCAAACATGTAGCAACGAGGAGGAGCAGTCTAGAGATCCATACTGAAAGAGGTTTGCTACTTGTCTAGTGTATCCTAGAGTCATCCCTATACTCACAGGTACGGACAAGAAAGTTTTGTGGATGATATTTCACCGACTTGAGTTTCTGATAGGATTATGATGTTTATAAATGATTTATATGTGGATTACACATTCTACATAAAAGTTGTGGCTGAAGCCAAAATATAGTTGTAAAGATACACGATATGGTATATGAATATATACAAGATGTTGGGCCTTTATTTTAATGGTCTTGGATATATTTAAGAAGAATTATTTTGTTTTAATTATGTACCTTTTTAGTGATGTGATTAATTAGTAATCGCTCATATTTTGATTTTGAGTAATCTTATTTAGCATGGTGGGCTACCACAACCAGCTTGTTGAACTAAAGTTCACTGATATTCTATTCTATGTTCTTGTTAGGCCACTAACTAGCACTCCAACCAGAATTTTCATCTAGCAGTATGCAACACTCGGGCCCACTGTACTAGGCTCTAGTAATTTTTTAGGAATGAGGACTGACCCCAAAAACCACCACTAGCCTTAACTATGCACTTTATCCTCACTCAGGCGTAAGACAAGATCAAATTTCTAATGGTCAACCATCCTATTACTACTCCAAGTTGAGCACGCTTAACTATGGACTTCTTTAGTGATGGGCTCTCAGAAAAGGAGGTGCACCTAGGTGTTATGGGTAGTCCAATCATTCCTTATAATATCATTCTATCTAAGGCCTCAAATCATGGGATGTTACAATCTCCCCTAGTTAGACTCTTGATGTCCTCATCAAGGCTCAACTATATGGCCTAATAATCTATAACGACCCCGTCTCCTGGTAACCCCCAATTAAGGGAGACCCGAAGGTCAGAGCCGTTATTCAATTAACAGGATCAAAGGTTCGACAAATAATCAATAACAATTAATAAACTTTACCAACTAAACTGAAAACTGGTATAAAATAAAACTTTGTTTACCTTTTAAAAGATGGGATTTCTAAACTTCTATCCATGAAGACGCTACTCTAACTAATCCTCTTGTGCACGTTAATTCTCATTTAACTCCACATATGCCACTTTACTGTTTGTTCATTTCATTTGTACCTAAAATGCCGACAAACAAAACGTCGGTCAGTATATCGAAATATATTGGTATGTGGGAACAATCAAAACCTTGCAAATATGGCTAAAAATTTAATATTCACAATCAAATTAATTAACAAGCCAATTTACACTTTCCAGTACGACATTCTCCACCGCTTTTGCCCTAACCCTGGCATACCCACCTTAGGGTGCCCTTTGCCAATGACTTAAGGCCACCTTCTCAATCCCGAGCTTGGTGCCTGGGGGTCACCACTCATGGTGCCCACTAGTCATGCAATATCATAGGCCACCTTCTTGGTGCCTCGGGTCACCACTCAAGGTGTCAATTGGTCTACCCATCTGGGCCTGACCTTTGGCATCATCCATCAGGGTGACATGTAGGTGCAAGAATACATACTCTTATTTTTAATGTGATAATCATAGTGACTTTATGATTTGCAAGTATGCACATCCAACAGATAATTTGCATTCAATGTGATTAACCATCTGGAAAATCCGCGGGAAACTAAGGCGGTTATTCATAATTAACCACATACCTGATCCAGAGAAACTTGATGTCCAAGCAATAATGATAAAGAACAAGCATCAAGCAATCAACAAGTATCCTGAAATTAATGCATGACATCCAAGTGTTATAATTTATCCAGAACATTCTAAAGCTAAACTTGGATTCCACCTTAGGTTTTCTAGACCAAATTAGGGTTTTATTAGGGTTTTTGCCTCCATAACACTTTTATCATATATAACGCTCTCTTAGTTCATAAACCCTAATTTCAACGCCATAAGCCCAATTTTTTTTTTTTGGTTAAGTCAGGAGGCTCTCAATTCATCTCACCCTCCCCTCGTGAGCAAACAAAGATCAGAATACAGCTCCTGCGTACTACCGCAGGTAAACCCCCTCACAAGCAAAACAACAAACACATGCCCCTCCCAAACAAAACAACAAACACCCAAGAAACAAAGCCAACCAGATAGCTGGGATACTGCATCACCACATAAGGAACACCCTTCTTCTCGAGCTCAATCATGCCGCGAATCCTGGTAGGAGTTCTTCTGCAATCCGATATCACCATGGGCTCAGGTGTAAAGCTCAACCATCGACCAATCTCTTTGGGAATGGAATTTATGCAGCAATGAACAAGGGAACCTCCAATTGCTTCCTCCTCAAGGATGCTTCTAAGATCTTTCATAGTTTTGTTCAACCTCCAAGGGATGATGTTGTTACCCCATAACATATGGTAGGTTCGAGTGTCGTCAATCTCAATCACCGAGATTCTCAGGAACTGATTTTCAGCGAACTTTAAACCTACCACACAAGCTTGGATCATGGCAGTGATATGATCATCAGCCGTGTGCCATGCTCTCGTGATCTGGCAAGCAGCAGCATGGTGGTTGCGAACAATACTCGCCATCCACCACCTTTTGTGACCATCTTGGTCAGGACTTCTACCAACAGAGATATTCATCTTCATCGTGTTGATGTCAGGGATCATCCACTTCATGAGCTTCACTTCTTTGAGCACGTAATTCGAATCATCAATCCCGAACAGATTCAACCTTCGATGCTCCTCGGGATTCGCCAGGATGCGGAAGATCTTCTTCTTCATCATAGAGTTAACTAGCTCTATCATAGAAACCATCTCCTTCTCTAAAGGCAACTTCCTTCCGTCATATCGAGCTCTACATCTCCAACGCCAAATAAAGAAAGGGATAATTACCCCAAGACAGGCAGTGATCCATGACATAACGTCCTTCGATGTGCCAAGCGAGATACAACTCAGAAGATCTTGTTTGTCAATCGGCCTGACTCTATCGGTGATATGAACAAATCTATCCCAAAAGAAATCTGCTACCTATCCATGGAAGATCAAATGGTCAGAATCTTCAGTGTGGGGCTCCTCACAGCAGTCGCATTTAGACGCAAGGGCAATATGGCATCGAGATATGTTTTCATCTGTCGGGATTACTCCCTTAAAGTATTTCCAGACTAGGGAGCTGGCTTTGGGCGCATCAACGTTCCAAATATGCCGAATATCATCAGGTTCATCGTCATCGTTCTTGGTCAAAATCTTCTTCATCGATCGGATGGTGAAGTTACCTGCCATCTCCGGTGACCAAACAAAATAATCATCTTCCTCGTTTATCACTTGATTAGCTTTCTTGATCAGCTGGAGGCCATCATCATCAATGATCTGTCTCAGGGATACCCAATCCCAACCTTCATTGAAAATCTAGAAGTCTCGGACAAGAAACTGCTGGTTCCTATCACTGGTATAGATGGCATGATCAAACAGCCTAGCATCACACCACAAGGCATCCCAGAAAGGGATCATACCTTTCCCCACGATCCATCTACAATAAGGATAAACCAGTGGAAACATGTTCCAGATCTTTTTCCAATAAGTAGAGGCTGCATCACTATATCGTAAGTGGCTTGGATGGTTGGCTGATCTGCTGAAAGCACGATTCTTGTACTTGGCTCTGCAGAAATTGGCCCAGATAGAATCTTTGGCTATCACCTCCCAACTAGCTTTTGCCACGAACGCGTCACTGATGATCCTGGTGTTGTGAATGCCCAGACCTCCTGTTTCAATCGGTAAAACAATATTCTTCCAATCTAGCCATGCCTTGCGATGATGATTCTCATGATCATTCCATAGGAACTTAGAAAGAAGGGCATCAATGCGGTCGGACATACCCACAGGGATGCCAACAGCCGCTGCAGTGTGGACAGAAGAGGAGGAAAGCACATGCGCTATGAGCATCTTACGGCCGGCAAAGGACAGGAGGCGAGACCTCCACGAGGCGATCTTCTGTTTTATTTTCTGGAATAAAGCTTCATCGTCATTAAGACTGTACCTTCCCATCTTGATCATAACCCCTATATAGGTAAAGGAGTTCGTTGTGTTGTCGATCTCTAGAGCATTTGCAATGCTCGTGATCAGTTCATCATCTTTACTTCCAATTGTACAGATGGACTTATTGCGGTTGATCAATTGAGCTGAGGCCGCCTCATAACACTTCAGGATCTGATTCACACGAATCAAAGTCTGGTGCTGCGTGTTCAGGAATAGAACCACATCATCGGTGTAAAGCAGGAAGAGAGGGGTTGTACCGTGACCTCTAGTCTGGAATCTATCCAACGGATACAAGTGATCCTGATGATGAAGATACCTAGAAAGTAACTTCTCAAAAATGATGAAAAGGAGGGGTGAGATCGCATTTCCTTGCTTGAGACCATGAAGCAAAGGAAAGAATCCCGCGTTCTGACCACCGATCGATATAAAAGCCCAGGTATTCGAGAAGAAGCTCAAACACAGATTGCAAAATTCCTACGAGAAACCAAACCGCATCATAATCATCTTCAGAATGTCCCATTCTATTCTGTCAAACGCCTTAGCCATGTCGATCTTGACCATAAGGTTAGGATGCTCACCACCTTGTTGAATGTCATGCATAAGCTCTTTGGCCATCCGGATATGATGTGTGATCTCCCTTCCATGTATGAAGGCGGCCTGCTCCTCTGAGATTGATCTCGGCATGAAAGGAGACATCCTATTACTAACCACTCTAGCCATGATTCTTAACGCAACATTCTCAATGGAAATTGGCCTGAAGTCCTTCTCAATAGCTGTGGGGTTGTCCACCTTTGGAATGAGCAAGATCATACAGCAGAAAAGGCTACCGTGGCAGTTCTGCCCTCTGAAAAACGATTCAGTCATCTCCATGAAATCCTTCTGGATCATATCCCACATCTCAGTGAAGAAAGGCACAGTGTACCCATCAGGTATCGGCGCCGTATGCCTGTCCATCTGATCAAGGGCCTGCCGAACCTCCTCCTCCTTCGGTACAGCAGCTAAGGTGCAGTTGTCATCAAAAGATAGCTTCTCGGGAATATGATGTAACATATCAGCCAACGTATCCTCATAATAGGAAGATTTGTCTCTATAGAAGCGACTATAATGATCAGCAGCTATCTCGGCAATGTCCTTCGGCTCTTCCACCTTAGTACCATCACTCAATTGTAAGAAACGAACATTATTGTGCTTCATTTTGGCCTTCACTATAGCATGATAGAAACGAGTGTTTCTTTCGCCGTCATTCAGCCAATTTATCCTCAACTTCTCCCTCCATATCTTGTCTTCAGTATCCAGAACATCTTGGAGCTCTTCTTCAGCTGTCCTAAGGCTCATCTCATTGATATGAGACGGGTTGTCATCAAAAGCGATCTGAGTAGTGTGAACTACATCCTCCAAGTCCTTCCTCTTCTGAGCGATGCTGCCATATGTACGCTTGCTCCACACGCATTTAGCTCCTTTCTGACTTTCTTAATCTTATCAAAGAAGATATTAGACGGATGGCCATTGGACTCCTTGAACTTTATTTATTATTAATTCTACCTTGATTCAACCGGAACGTTTCTTCCGGATTAACAACTCTTAATTCATCATGGTTTGATTCCCATATGAACTTTATTTATTATTAATTCTACCTTGATTCAACCGGAAACCCTAATTTCTATATAATGGTTATCTTTCCACAAATTAGTGACCCTAATGCTCAAAATAGCATATTCCAATCTTAATCATGAAATTAGTCAATTAAATCCAGTAAGAATCGAATTTACCAACATTAGGGTTTCATGGCTCATTAAAGTATTATTCATGCACATTAAACTCGAAATTAAACTAATTACATGCAAATTCATCCTTTTCCAATCTTAATGATCCTTTTTATCATTAACAGGTTAATATCAACTTCATATACTCATTTACCCCTTTCTAACTCATTAATCATCAAAGGTTAGGGTTTTTCATTGATTAAACTATTAAAGATAGTATCTCTATATACTTTTCGAATTTCATAAGTAATCAGGCTCCAATTATGTTTTATTTAGATTCCTCTCGATTTTCTGAGCAAGTTTCATGTATAATGCGCGTCTATCCGAGTTACGGATAATTAGTTATGAATTTTGCAATAAAACTTTACCTGGCCAATCAGGAGACGCCACGTCACTCCTTGCCATACAATGCGGCTCGTTTATAACCAAATTACGCTAATGCCCTCGCCTAAGTGAACCATCTCCTTAGCCCGCGAAGGGAAAACTTGTCCAACCGCCTTCTTGCGTCTTCCTCCTCACGATTGCTAGCTGCTTCCGCGGCAGCAACCCTAATCCGACTTGCGCAGCCCGTTCTCCACATCTCTGGTCCCCGGAAGACCTCAAAGCAGGTTTCATTGACTCCGCCACCTCCTCCCGAGCCTAGAGCTCCTCCCAGAGGGCGGCCAGCTTGGCTAGGTCAGGCTGGACACTTCTGCGGCCTGCGGCTGCGGTTGCAGCAATGCGGCTGCTATAGCTTATCTTCTTGGGCAGGGTTAAGGTTCTAAGTCCGCCAACCGATGCTATAAGACATCATTCTTCCCTCGAAGCTCCTGCTTGCAGCTTGGTGGATTCTTGATCCATAACTTTTCCTTAGTTAGTGTTTGAACGTAAGGAAATAAGAGAAGGTGAGGAAGAGGGTTGGAGACGTGCCATCTCTCTGGAACTTGAACCAAAGGGCTACTCTTTATATAGAGGTGACGAAAGAAGCCTTAGGTCGGATATACACGAATCAAGAAGTCCCTTTCCAACTAGGAAAATAATTCCTTAATGAGAAGTAAATTCTCTCTCTCCTCTCTATCCTTTGGATATTTCCTATTGCTTGGTTATATAGGAATACGAAAATTCCTTCCCTTATTCTCTTTAGTCTTTTCTTTTAATCCATGGATCACGAAATTATATTCTCCTCAAAAAGGAAATACTCCTTTTTATCAAAATTACCTAATTGGTGGATCATGTATTCCCATTATCTCTTTATTTTATAATTATGGTATTTTCTATTTCTTCTCCTTTATTGGGGTTTCCTTGGCACCCAAGAAACCTTAAGAATTCCAAATTCCTTTTAAAAGAATACTCCTTATCCTTAAATGCATCAATATGCATTATTCTCATTATCTTATTTTATTTCTTATTAAAATATTTCCTTTTGTGGATTTCTCTTTATTTCTCTCTTATTTTCCTCATTAGTGTTCCTTTTATTATTAGGAATCCTTGGGACACGAAATTCCACTAAGGATTACCCAATTATTCATCTTTCCCTTTATTTTCCACATTTCATCAATGTTTTCAATTTCTTTATTAACAAGGAAATACATAATTGATATTTTCTTTTCTTATTGCCTTTTCTTGGCAACTTTGGACTCCTTGGAACCCAAGGAATCTAAGAGGTACGAAATCTTCTTTGGATTTGCCTTCTAGAGGTTTCCACACCTTTCTTATCTCAAATTCTCAATTATTCATTAACTAATTGAATATCCTTGTTATTGGTCCCAATAGCCAATAAAGCCCACAAATCAAACAAGGCTATTGTAAATGAAATCCATTTATTCACAACAAATTATATTATTTGTCCAAATATCTTTAAAATGAGAAATTACATTTCTCACCAAAGGAACCCAAAATTTGGGGTTGTAACATCCTTCCCCTCTTATGAGAATTTTGCCCTCAAAATTCCATCAAGCAAGCAAACAAAAAAGGATAAGTCTTCTTATGTCCATCAGGGCTCCCATGTGGCTTCACCCTTTCCACGGTGTTTCCCAAGAACCTTCATTATCTCATTTTCTTCCATCTGAGTTCTTTCTTACCTTGGTATATTGTACCCTCATAGGTGACTCAGGACTTTTCATCCTTTCAAAAACTGAATAGGTTCAGGGCACAACACCTGGCTTGGGTACCTCACATAGTGCTCTAGATCGGACTCATGCAACACATCATTTTATCCTGAGGGTTAAGGTTAATCACAACCATCTCCACCAATCCATCTCAAATGGACCCATATATCGGGGACTCAGCTTTCTCAGCTGTAGCTTAGAGGGGTCGGATTTTCACATCACATATTCTCCCACAGTGAACTGCATATCAGTCTGCTTTGCATCAGCTCGTGACTCATGTCACCACTGGGCTTTCTCTTAGCCATTGCACGATCAAAGCGACTTCATCTGCACACACTTGTGGTTCTTTCCTGACCTTCGCGAGGCCTCCTTCACCAACATCATCATAATGAAGTGGTGACCGACACAACCTCCCAATAGAACTTCTTGCATCCTGATAAAGGCTATGGTGGTTAACATCACATCTTAAGAACTGTCTCTATGTATCACTCTAAATGAGCACACATGCTCTCATCAGACCCTCTAGTCCGGATCATACTGTCCATTAGTATGGGGTGATAAACTGTACAAACACTGAGCTCTTCATGTATCTACTTCCACCTCATGGAACTGAACCTTTGGGTCACACCAAAAACTTTTGAATTCATATCATGGTGTAGTTGAACCATCTTTCTTTCCTACGTAGTTCAACTGAATCTGTCCTGTGACAGTATGCTTTCTTTCTTATGTCATCTAGGTAAGGCGATCTACCATAACCCATATTGTATCTTGACCTTCTTGGTCTAGGAGAGACTCACAACATTCATAATGATGCACTCCCATTCCTTCTCGAGAACTCTTTATACTTTATATCCATGCACTGGGTTAATGGTGTTCGTCCTTCACCTCCTGGCTTGCATGGCCACATGCTACATGCAACTTTGTTTTAAGCATCCAGAATGCTACCATCACTTACTATCTTTGTAGTATTAAGGTATATCATGACCTTAAAAGCCTGATCTCCTATATGTCATGATTCCTTGAGATCGCTACCTCAGAAACCCTAAACTACTTTCATCCGGGTTTTATTACCTCCCTATACAAAGAAGTGTATCTGAGGTTCTATCACCAACATTGTTCTACATCAAGGACTAAACTGGCTAACCAAACAACCATTAACTTGTTCAACATATCTTATTACACCCGAGTGTTAGCCAAAACACATTCTCTTTCCAAACTTAGGGTTAGCCAAGCAACCTCCACTTCTTCTAGTTTCCAGCTAACTACAGCTATATCTCAACCAAAGCATTCATTGCCACCTCTCATCCTTAAGTGTTAGGTAACATACACCTCCATGTATTATACTTATCATCTCATCTCAAACTCTACGTTTGTCTTCATCAAGAAACTTTGAGCTCATCCTCATGGTGATTCAACTCAACTTTACAAATTTCGCATAGCTCATGATAAAACATCCTCACAAGATGATTTCCTTAATACTCTTAGTGGTTGTAAACCATCCATGTATCATTCACTCCACAAAGGTATGTTATTATATCTATTCTTATCCCTTGTAGCAACGTTCCAACTTACATCATCTTTATCCTTGGTGTAAGGCATGCATACTGTCCTATCTCTCACTCCCATAACAAGAAGAAATAAGCATTTGGCTGCAGTCCAAATACATAGTTCTTCTTGTTCCAAGAGTAGAGATGGTACATGCCACCTTGCCCGTACACTTTCAAATCCAAGTTGAAACGTGCAGCTTACGTCTCTATATCACAAACATCATGATATCCACACTACTAGGAAAACTGGTCTCAGACTTACTTGGTCCAAGCATAATCCTAGGTCATCTCCTCTAGGTCTATAGGGTGTCAGCACTTTTGGGGTCATCCCTCTTCCCTTATGCATCCAGAGAGTGCCCTACTCATCTGCCCTTTGGGTCCCATGAGTTCATGAAGGTGATCAATCTCCTAACCCATGGCCCATAGACAATGATAGTTGTTACCTCCCGACCCTATGGTCATGTGCAACTAGGGAATTAGGCAACTCCTTCTTCCATCGTTCTTATCCCTACCTGACCCTTGGATAGACTTAGGATTCTAACATAGTACATGTTCAACTTAGAACCTTACCCAATCCTTCATCATCACTATGGGTCTATAGGTTCAATCTCATGCCATGTACTTTTCACTTAGCTTTCTCAGGAACCTATAAAACCTCTTTAGGTTATCTTAACTCCAACAAAACTAGTATACACCCAACTAAAGGGTCCCTCTCCCAGGATGGGAGGAAACTACAATCCTTGACAACAAGGTCACAAGCATCCTTAGGGTTTACATTCATATGAGCATGCCTAACCCAGCAGCTACTAAGGCATAGATGGACTACTTACTAACCCATGCTAGGTCACACTCGTTCTCTTTCCTCAGCATCAGATCAACTTATTCGTTAGGGGTTCATCAAACATACCCTTACCTTAAGGGGTTTCCTTTACCTCTACATATGAAGAGTACCATGCTCGAAACTATAGAGACTCAAATCTCACCATGAGCATCAGATACACTGCTTCCCCTCTTAGGCCTAGGAACCCTAGGTCCACCGTTGGGTATCCACCTGCATGTTCAATCTCTTAACCACGAATCAAGCATGTCCAAGGCATGTCATGTACTTCCACGACCCTTTTACATGAGCAACATCTCAGGGTTGAGTCCTCTAAAGGACAACTAACTAGGTACAAGGCCTCACAACCTACTACCAAACCTCTCCAGGTCTAAGGAACTCTTCTTCCTATCTCATAAGGTAAACTCCTATACTACAGACACATAGGTACCAGAAGCATCATCCTCTCTTTAGGGTTTGCTTACTCTCGAGCTAACCAAGACATCATCCTCCCCCAGGGATCATGCATGAGGCAACCATTATCATCCTCTTAGGTCGCATCATTCTCGACTCCCACTATTTCTCAAGTTCCAGGGTTTTAGGCTTCCAACTTTCTTGGCTGAGGTCTGCTCCCTCTCTCTAGAGCTAATCCTACCACCAACCTCTCTATCAGAGGCCCTGTCTTTATGAAGGATCAAGCTCCTAAGCATGCCCCTACCTGAGTGAAGCTTATACTCGAACTTATGTTTACTCAAGGTCATCCATAACCCCTGATGCTTATCTCATCATGATCCCTTGACTAGGGTTTTGTCAAGCTATACCCTACATGCCTATGCCTATAGGGTAACTATAGGTTCTCCTCTAACCTCATCGATGAAGGAGCTATCCTTCACTCTAACATGCATGACCCTTTCCAGGGTTGGGGTGCCAAAGGTGTTAGGCCATCTAACCTCTCATGGCTCATATGACAAACCATAGGCATGTCCATCCAAGCACCCAGTCTACCATGACATCTAATCTCATCATGTCTCTCTCTCTAACCTTCTCTTAGGGTTAGGGTTAACATCATCCTCAAAGGATGTGCGAGGTCTCTACCTTCAATGGAGGTCTCTTCCTCCAAGACTAACTCTCTCTACACATCCTCCGGACAAGGAGGTCTATCCTCAGGTCTCTCCTGAAGGCAATGACAACTCGTGTCATACGACCTAAGCATGTATCTATTCCATTACGCTTACTCTATTAAGCTTATGTCCATGACATCTTATTTACATGCTTTTTATTAATTTGGTTGAGGATTCCTTAATCCATATCAACCTTACCCATACCTCAAGAGGGTGAGGAGAAGAGAGAAAACCCTAATCCTTAAGGTCCTTAATAGAATTTAAGTTGAGAAGGGATGAACAAGATGAGAGAATCCTAAAGGTATCTTATTTCGAGTCATATCCTAAGACATCGGCCAGACAGTCACACAATCCAGGAGTCCTCGTATTCTGACTAGCGGTGCGGAGGAAAATATTTCCAGCCCCCGGATGTGATACTTTTCTAGACACCTCAGTCTTTCAGACAATCCTCTAATAACTCCCTCGGGTTCTACAAAATTCGTAAAATTTAATAATTATTAAAGATTAATTGAGGAACCTATGCTCTGATACCAATTGTAACGACCCCGTCTCCTGGTAACCCCCAATTAAGGGAGACCTGAAGGTCAGAGTCGTTATTCAATTAACATGATCAAAGGTTCGACAAATAATCAATAACAATTAATAAACTTTACCAACTAAACTGAAAACTAGTATAAAATAAAACTTTGTTTACCTTCTATCCATGGAGACGCTACTCTAACTAATCCTCCTGTGCACGTTAATTCTCATTTAACTCCACATATGCCACTTTACTATTTGTTCATTTCATTTGTACCTAAAACGCCGACAAACAAAACGTCGGTCAGTATATCGAAATATACTGGTATGTGGGAACAGTCAAAACCTTGCAAATATGGCTAACAATTTAATATTCACAATCAAATTAATTAACAAACCAATTTACACTTTCCAGTACGACATTTTCCACCGCTTTTTCCCTAACCCTGGCATACCCACCTTAGGGTGCCCTTTGCCAATGACTTAAGGCCACCTTCTCAATCCCGAGCTTGGTGCCTGGGGGTCACCACTCATGGTGCCCACTAGTCATGCAATATCATAGGCCACCTTCTTGGTGCCTGGGGTCACCACTGAAGGTGTCAATTGGTCTACCCATCTGGGCCTGACCTTTGGCATCATCCATCAGGGTGGCATGTAGGTGCAAGAATACATACTATTATTTTTAATGTGATAATCATAGTGACTTTATGATTTGCAAGTATGAACATCCAACAAATAATTTGCATTCAATGCGATTAACCATCCGGAAAATCTGCGGGAAACTAAGGCGGTTATTCATAATTAACCACATACATGATCCAGAGCAACTTGTTGTCCAAGCAATAATGATAAAGAACAAGCATCAAGCAATCAACAAGTATCCTGAAATTAATGCATGACATCCAAGTGTTATAATTTATCCAGAACATTCTAAAGCTAAACTTGGATTCCACCTTAGGTTTTCTAGACCACATTAGGGTTTTATTAGGGTTTTTGCCTCCATAACGCTTTTATCATATTAAATGCTCTCTTAGTTCATAAACCCTAATTTCAACACCATAAGCCCAATTAAAGTTGATTATTCCTCTTTTATGCCAAAACTACCTTTTTAAGTTATTTCAAGGTCATTATGCTCATTATCACCTTTAGTTTCTTCCGGATTAACAACTCTTAATTCATCATGGTCTGATTCCCATATAAACTTTATTTATTATTAATTCTACCTTGATTCAACCGGAAACCCTAATTTCTATATAATGGTTATGTTTCCACAAATTAGTGACCCTAATGCTCAAAATAGCATATTCCAATCTTAATCATGAAATTAGTCAATTAAATCCAGTAAGAATCAAATTTACCAACATTAGGGTTTCATGGCTCATTAAAGTATTATTCATGCACATTAAACTCGAAATTAAACTAATTACATGCAAATTCATCCTTTTCCAATCTTAATGATCCTTTTTATCATTAACAAGCTAATATCAACTTTATATACTCATTTACCCCTTTCTAACTCATTAATCATCAAAGGTTAGGGTTTTTCATTGATTAAACTATTAAAGATAGTATCTCTATATACTTTTCGAATTGCATAAGTAATCAGGCTCCAATCATATTTTATTTAGTTTCCTCACGATTTTCTGAGAAAGTTTCATGTATAATGCGCGTCTATCCGAGTTACGGATAATTAGTTATGAATTTTGCAATAAAACTTTACCTGGCCAATCAGGAGACGCCACGTCACTCCTTGCCATACAATGTTGCTCGTTTATAACCAAATTACGCTAATTCCCTCGCCTAAGTGAACCATCTCCTTAGCCCGTGAAGGGCAAACTTGTCCAACCACCTTCTTGCTTCTTCCTCCTCGTGATTGCTGGCTGCTTTCGCGGCAGCAACCCTAATCCGACTTGCGCAGCCCATTCTCCACATCTCTGGTCCCCGGAAGACCTCAAAGCAGGTTTCATTGACTCTGCCACCTCCTCCCGAGCCTAGAGCTCCTCCCAGAGGGCGGCCAGCTCAGCTAGGTCGGGCTGGACACTTCTGCGGCCTGCGGCTATAGTTGCAGCATTGCGGCTGCTATAGCTTCTCTTCTTGGGCAGGGTTAAGGTTCTTAGTCCGCCTACCGATGCTATAAGACATCATTCTTCCCTCGAAGCTCCTGCTTGCAGCTTGGTGGCTTCTTGATCCATAGATTTTCCTTAGTTAGTGTTTGAACGTAAGGAAAGAAGAGAAGGTGAGGAAGAGGGTTGGAGATGTGCCATCTCTCTGGAACTTGAACCAGAGGGCTAATCTTTATATAGAGGTGAGGAAAGAAGCCTTAGGTCAGATATACACGAATCAAGAAGTCCCTTTCCAACTAGGAAAATAATTCCTTAATGAGAAGTAAATTCTCTCTCTCCTCTCTATCCTTTGGATATTTCCTATTGCTTGGTTATATAGGAATACGAAAATTCCTTCCCTTATTCTCTTTAGTCTTTTCTTTTAATCCATGGATCACGAAATTATATTCTCCTCAAAAAGGAAATACTCCTTTTTATCAAAATTACCTAATTGGTGGATCATGTATTCCCATTATCTCTTTATTTTATAATTATGGTATTTTCTCTTTCTTCTCCTTTATTGGGGTTTCCTTGGCACCCAAGAAACCTTAAGAATTCCAAATTCCTTTTAAAAGAATACTCCTTATCCTTAAATGCATCAATGTGCATTATTCTCATTATCTTATTTTATTTCTTATTAAAATATTTCCTTTTGTGGATTTCTCTTTATTTCTCTCTTATTTTCCTCATTAGTGTTCCTTTTATTATTAGGAATCCTTGGGACACGAAATTCCACTAAGGATTACCCAATTATTCATCTTTCCCTTTATTTCCCACATTTCATCAATGTTTTCAATTTCTTTATTAACAAGGAAATACATAATTGATATTTTCTTTTCTTATTGCCTTTTCTTGGCAACTTTGGACTCCTTGGAACCCAAGGAATCTAGGAGGTACTAAATCTTCTTTGGATTTGCCTTCTAGAGGTTTCCACACCTTTCTTATCTCAAATTCTCAATTATTCATTAACTAATTGAATATCCTTGTTATTGGGCCCAATAGCCAATAAAGCCCACAAATCAAACAAGGATATTGTAAATGAAATCCATTTATTCACAACAAATTATATTATTTGTCCAAATATCTTTAATATGAGAAATTACATTTCTCACCAAAGGAACCCAAAATTTGGGGTTGTAACATAATCGATCCCAATTTAGTGCAGACCCATATGGCCCATGTACACCCAGCTTCCGACCACGTCTACCAGCGCAAGGGTGGCTCCATCAACTCGAATAGCCCTTTCCAACATGTGTGGAAACTACCAGTGCAAGGGTGGCTCCATCAATTAGATAGCCCTTTCCAACATGCCTAGACCACACAACTCAAAGATTGGCATGTCACAAGCTTATGTAGGCCCCACCTACTAGAGGGGAATTAGATCTGATACCATTTGTAACGCTCGAGCCCACTTCCCTAGGATCTATTAGAGTTTTAGGAATGACGGCTGACCCCACAAACTACCACTAGCCTTAACTACGTGCTTTATCCTCACCCATGCCCAAGCCAGGATCAGCTTCCCGATTTGTCACCCATCCAAGTACTACTCCAAGCTAAGCACACTTACCTATGAAGTTCTTTAGTGATGGACTCCCAGAAAAGGAGGTCCATCATGGTGATATGGGTTGTCCAATCATACCTTATAGGATCATTCTATCTGAGGCCTTAAATCCTGGGATGTTACACAATAAGACTCGTTAAGAAATAAACTTGTTGGGAACCAAGTACATCATCCTAATGAGTTTTACAAGACCACAAAGATAGTGACCTCGTCGAACGCTAAAGGGTTCATCAACCAAAGAGCTAGTGAGGTTTATGTGGACCTGTGCACCACCATTCAGACATCAACACATCCAAGAAGCACCCTTATCAGTCTGACAACACTCCACACAAAGTATATATCCCCAAATGAGATAGAAAAAACCATAGACCATTGAACCATCCATTGAAAAAAACACAACACTACCACTGACTAACTTATACATACGTAAATTCCATGTAATAAAAGATGAAAGCGTTTAATTTATGTCTAACCTCACCACCCCAAAATGGATAAATTGTACACAAGTCAACAAATCATGTAAACTTGCATAACTTGAGCAAACAAAGATAGTATTGAACCACGTTTTAAATATAGTTTATCAACTGATATAAAATCATTATCTAAGGTCCAATTTCAGAACTAAGCATCAAATTGAGCCAACTTATTAAGTTTGGGCATAAAGTAAGATTTGGGGCTTACTATTTAAAAATTCACAAAAATATCATATGACCCCAGAATTATGTGAAAAATATGCATCAGAAATATATTTTTAGTCTATTGGTTTTATACTATTTGGAAACCTAAATTTAAATATCCAAACTTAATATTTAATGTTAATAAATTTGGGTTTATGACAAAAGTCTGAGTACATCAACTAAAATTATAGGTGATTTAGAGCTCAATTAAGTCAAGGAGAATTGACTAAGGAGTTTTTCATAAGGTTAATGGGTCATGCTACTATGCACATTGATCTTGATTGATTTTCTTGTATATTATACTTTAAGCATGTGATTATATGTTTGTGAATATTTACATCATTTCAATTGAGTTTCTATATAAGTCATGTATCAATAGTTGCTATACTTTAGAGTTAAGATTTTCACATGTACTTAAGTTATGTTTATGATCATGCTAGAAAAAAGATGTAATCTTCTCATGCTTAATAGGGAGAAATTCCTATCATGCTTAACAAGGAGAATATTATTATGTGCTAAGAAGGGAAATCCTATCATGGTTAAGATTAAAAATCATGCTAAAAGAAATTATTAGGTTTTATATGCTATGGAAACTATGGACCTCATGAAGTCATTATGGGCTTCGTAGGAATCATATTCTTTCCTAGAATTATGTTCCCTTTAGTGAATGATTATATAGAGATTCACACACTAGTACATTTTTGACCTCTAATGTCACTTTTCCTGATGTCGATTCAACTAATAAACTAACATTGTAGATAAAACAACATCCTTTGTAAAGCATAAATGTCACCATTGATCTGGTCATGCCGATTTAGAAAAAATATGGGTATTGCATTCTCTTTAATGTTGGTTTGTTTCTGAATATATTGACATATAAAATAACCCACAAAATACAATTTTTTAGTGAAATATATTTGCCTCCAAAAACTTTAAGATGTGTCAGTTGTCTTCGAACCGAAGATTGACACCTTCACACGCAACAAAATTTGCCTCAAAAATACTTCTGGAATGAATTACTTCTCCAAATAATTGTCGTTGATACATAGGAAATCCATGAAAAATTTCACAACAGGTGTTGGTTTTTTTCCTAGAAGACGATGACTAAGATTTCGCTCCATATCCCTGTGAAAATATTTTTTCCCCAAATTGTTTCTTAGTCTTCAATTTTATATACAAAACTGATTACTCTATCCTCTTATTGAGGCTGACTTTTTTTTTATTTGGAGAAGGGTCTCTATCATCGGCTTCTAGTTTGGAATAGACGTATAAATCCCCTTATTGTGGTCTACTTTTTATTAGGATAAGGAGTAAGTCGTCAGTTTGTATTAGTGACACCGTCGACTAAGTGACCTTGTCGAGACTGACTTTTTTTCTTGGAGAAGGGTCTTTATCATTGGGTTCTAGTTAGAAACTAACATCTAAGTGCTTACATAGTAATCGATTGTAGCAATATAAACTGCCAACTAAGTACCCTTATGAAGTCTACTTTTTTATTAGGATAAGAAGTTACTCGTTAGTTCATATTAGTGAAACCAACAACTAAGGTATAAATCTATTGTTAGTGTGTCTTACCTAACTGACGATAAGTACTTAATATTTAGTTTGTTAAAGCAACTGACGACTATGATCCACTTAATAGAATCTATAAATCCCCCCCATTCTCTATTTCATCACTCCCCTGATCCCTAGCACTGGCAATTCTGCTATTCCGCTACTACTCTCCGTCGCTACTACAACTCTGCATTGTTGTAGCTGCTACTCTTCACTGCCGCCTCCATCTTCCTCCATAGTTGCCTCCCCCAAATCTCTCTACTACTTTCTGTCTCCACCATTGGCTACTGCTACTCTTTGTCTCCATAATTAACTACTCTATGACTCCACTAAAGCTCTCTATTGCTCTGCCTCTACCACCGCTATGCAAGCACTACTGCTACACCGTCCAGCCACCACTAGTCACTGCCAGCCAATGCCAACCACTACTGCCCTGGCCTCCAGTCACTGCTAGCCACCACCACTTCTACTATTGTACCGACCTCCACTATCACAATCACTTAGGTGATCCTCTTTCTCTTCTTTTTTTAATTTATTTTTATATGTATTTTTTACCCAATTAGAACTTATGTAGACTATCTTGTTTTACCCAATTAGAAATCTAGTTTTGTGTGACATGATATTTATTTCTACTTCTTCTTTAAATTAGGAAATGAATTCATTGTATTTGAATGTCTAGTTGTCTATTTGCGCTTTCTTGTGCATAATTGACATAAATATTGTAATAATCACATAAGAAGATAGAACACAAACATTAACATGAAACTTGGACCACACTTTCTTGATAATGCATCTATAATGTAAGCCATCTTAATGTAGATTTTTTAGCACCTATGATATGAATGATGGAACTAAGATCATAGGTATGTAAATGACAACATTATTCATTGCCCTAGAAACTCGTCTGATATTTACTCATTAGGAGTAAACCTTGGATAGTACCCAGTTTGGGACCCTTTTTGAACACTTAATCTTACTTACGATGTAAGTGTATAATGTATATCAAATTTTCAAGATGTTTTCTCAACACTACCTCATTTTTTCTATAAGTACATATGTTGGCGGACATTTTCCCATCCACATCAATGTACTTGGAGAACTATAGGGAAATGTTGCTGAAATTTTCTTCACAACTGAATACACATTATACACTTACTAGTGAGATTAGGTGTTCAAGAATGGGTAATGTGGTACACACATTCATTAATGAATCCTAAACCCTAAACCCTAATAAGTAAACCATAAACCCAAATCTATAAGACCTTATCCCTAAGTCCTAAATGATAAACCCTAATTTGTAATCCCTAAACCCTAATCATGTAAAGCCTAAACTGTAATACTTGTTTTATCTTTGATTATAGAATTGATAGATCATAGATTTCCATTCCAAATCTCTGCACCTTGGAGTTTGTTTCCAGTCTTGATTAGTTTGTAAGATTAGTAGAGGAACATAGGAAATGACCTGGAGATAAGTTCTATTGTCCATGTACGAATTGCAGTAACAACTCTATAGTCGACATTATTGATGAAATAAAAAGTCATGTCATGTGAAAAGGCATTGTACAAGTCTGTACAGAATGGTATTGGCATGGAGTGATTCCAACTATGACATCGGTACATGTTGATAGCAGTACTTGTGTTGAAGAATAAATTGCCACAGATGATGTAGATGTGAATGACTAAATTCTTATAGACATGGTTGACGTGTTGTGAGATAGGTTTGGGGTTGAGCACATGGATCCACCTTCATTATTTCGAAACATTGTGCATGATGTTGAGACACTTTTGTACTTAGGTTATAGTAAGTTTAGGAAGCTGAACACTGTGTTGAGATTGTATACTCTGAAGTCTAACAATAGATGGAGCAACAAAAGCTTCACATCATTGTTATCTTTGTTGAAAAAAATTCTTCCTGAAGGCAATAAGGTTCTAATCTCAAAATATGAATTAAATAAAATATTGTGCCCAATGGGAATGAAGGCTAATAAATACATGTATGCCTGAATCATGGTGTGTTATTTCAAAAGGACTATGTCAATTTGAAAGATTGTCCAAAATGTGGGACGTCGAGGTATAAAATTATGATTTCAATGAAGTTCAAAACTATCTCTCATGTCAAGGTGATGTGTTATCTACCTATAATACCACGATTTTAACTCTTGTTTTCTAATACCAAGGATGCAGAGAATTTAAGGTGGCATGCAAAGGTAAAGAAAAATAATGATGTGATCCTACAACGAGTGTCTTATTCCCCACATTGGAAGAAGATTGATTTATTGTACCCTAAATATGAGTCAGGAATCTAAGACTTGGGCTTTGTACCGATAGGATGAATCCATATTGCACATTGAGAAGCTGACATAGCACTTGTCCTATAATGATTGTTACATACCATCTTCCTCCTTGGTTATGTATGAAAAATAAGTACGTCATGTTGTTTTTGATATCGGGCCCTAAACAACCTGGCAATGATATCAAAGTTTACCTTGAACCTCTGAAAAAGAAACTCTGGGGAGAAGGTGTGATGACCTATGATGCTTCGTGTAGAGAGACATTTTGTTTGCATGCTATGTTTGTTTTGCACTATCAATGACTTTCTAACATATGGAAATTTGTTTGGATATAGTGTAAAAGGATCCAAAACATGCCCTATGTGTGAAGAGAACACTGATTCAATATGACTCAAACATGGCATCAAGACTGTACATCTTGTTCATCAAAGCTTTCTTCCAAAAGTTCATTCTTATCAAAGTTTGCACAAAGCGTTCAATGGATCGAATGAGGAATGGAGTGCCCCTAAACTTATATTTGTGGAGGTTGTCTATGAAAGTGTAAAAGACTTTATCAATGCATTCAGTAAGATATCACAATGTACCATTCCCACATAGAGTGACAAAGCTTTGTATAAGAAGAGTTCAGTTGTGACGTCTGTCTCACGAAAACAAGATTAATTAATGCAGAAGCGTTCATCAAGCAGCGGATTACTGAAAATCACTAAAAATTAAAACCTTTTTGCA
Organism: Alisma plantago-aquatica; assembly: GCA_963693085.1. NCBI lineage: Eukaryota > Viridiplantae > Streptophyta > Magnoliopsida > Alismatales > Alismataceae > Alisma > Alisma plantago-aquatica. The sequence goes on along the minus strand of OY856410.1, from coordinate 189,859,427 downwards.
AAGAGATCCATTCACAGGAAAACTCTTTCATTCATAACCAAAGTAAAACTTTACATCCTGGTTCACAAGTACATGATATGTACAATTCCTTTTCAAGGATTACAACATTGACTGCCCTGTTACAAATATACACAGGCAGTATAAAAACCTTGAGGCACTATGCCAAAACTCCGATTGAATCATTTAAAACTCCGAGGACCTGAGAGTACAGAGATGACACATAGGACTAATATCTATATGACTTGACAGACAATATCTCCACCTGAGATCTCATTGTTGTCCTTGTTGTTGTTGTTGCTGCTCTTTCTCTGATCTTAGGGAATTCCTACCTTGCCTCCCATGCATACCTAAAAATGTTTCCCACGGGGGTGAGACAATTGAAAATTGCCCCAGCGAGAGATATAACTCTCCGCCAAAACATTGTTATTATAGTTTATTAAATTAAAACTGAGCAGGGGTTACTTTTACCTTATCAGGCAGAATTATTCATCATAGAACAGAATAAGATAATCTCCTATTCTCAAGGAGAGCATTGCATATACCCATGGTAGATAAGTATTTCATCTGTCTACTTTGCAGAGAATATAAAGGAACATAAATAACATTTATCCGCTAAGGAATGCACAAAGAAATGCAACATCAGCCAACGAATCTTCGTATTCAATCCTTAAGCAAACATGCTATACGGCTGATTACATTTTACAATCATATTTAAGCTCTGAGGAGATGAGGTATACCTCTCATACTCCAACCGGCCATTGTGATGTCGAAACCGGTACCATACACAGGTCTATGGAAGAGCCAGACTCCATGACCTCCCACGTCTCGGTCAATGCAAGACAAAATGTAGGACATCTCGTGTCTCTGCTAACGTAGCTTTCCAGGATATACTGGCAACATCGCTATAGAGTTACAACGTCAACTGCACTCTCGTCGGTAATCGAGAGATTTCATGTTTATCTCCGTCGACCCGAAAAAAACATTGGGAGATGGGTACAGCATCTGTCCCAATCATCGAGAGATTAATGATACATCCATCCTGACCTATTCATGAAGGATTTGAGAGGTTTCTTGTTTACCTCCTCACAATCACTTCAAGAGGACGTAAGGATATTTTCGCCCATTGACCCCGTATATTCAGAAATATACAAAATCCAGGATATGCCGCAGAGCAACCTATTTCACCATCACCTATTCCTGACGATGATGGATCTATGGTCAGAGCACTACATGAATAGATTTCACTTGATTAATTAAGTACATTATCATATTCCTTTAGTATCAGTCAAGTTCTCAAACATATTTTATTCAGAAAAATGCTATAAAGAGACATGTACCACTTCCATCATATACTTATTCACATGGCTCAAAAGCCATTCACATCTTGTCATCTCTCACTAGGCAACAACTTTATTCACATGGCTCAAAAGCCATTACATCTTGTCACCTCTCACTAGGCAACAACTTTATTCACATGGCTCACGAGGCCATTCACATTTTGTCACCTCTCACTAGGCAACAACTTTATTCACAAGGCTTACAAGGCCATTCACATTTTGTCACCTCTCACTAGGCAACAACTTTATTCACAAGTCTTACAAGCCCATACTAATTTCGTTACTTCTTTCTAAGTAACAAAAACATAATGGCACATATGGCCAATCAACTCTTATCAATTAGACATCATAGCTCATACCTGGCTATGATCATCACCCATGAGACCTGCATGATTGTCACACATGATAATAGACTTATCAAGTTCACAACACATCATGCAATATAGGGTAACACCACTATTCCCTTACCAGGGTTAGGGTTTACCATCAATTGGGGCTTTTCATCCTTTTACCCAAAGCTAGGGTTAGGATTTTCCTTTCTTATCAATTAGGGTTTCATATTTGTATTATCACTCCAACCCTAATTCATTGCTACCCTCCTCTGGAAGCATTCATTGATATCATAAGTATTTATTCATACTTATTACTCTCATCATGTATCATTAATTGATTATCATCACAAGGTATGAGTTTATCTCTCACCCTTAAGTTGGGAATTAACAAAATGACCATGTTAGGTCACTTTCAAATAAACTCTAAGTCAAGCATAGTGCACCACGGCCGTGTAGTCAAGAACGGTCGTGCAAAGGGAAGCCACCACGGCCGTGCTACCTTGCACGGTCGTGCAAAGTGAAGCTACCACGGTCGTGCTACATAAGTTCACCTCATGAATCATATTCAAGTATGAATTCTATTCTTTCATTAGGGATTAGGGTTTCACATACCATCTACCTTATTTAGAATAGGGATTACATATAGCATCACCCTTCATTAGGGTTTCATATCACGTTTCCCATATTCAAGGTTTGCTAATCATTCACAATTAGGGTTTCTCATGAAATCACCCTCAATTAGGGTTTCACATGGATACACCCTCAGTTAGGATTTCACATGGATACACCCTCAGTTAGGGTTTCACATGGATACACCCTCAACTAGGGTTTCACATGGATACACCCTCAAGTAGGGTTTGAGTTCAATAATCCTGTCAATTAGGGTTTATGTTCATGTTTAGGGTTTCATGATCTCTTTACTTAAGGATCATAACTCTTAACCACCACATGAATCATATTCATGTATGAATTCATGCTATCAACTTCTCAACTTGAATAGGTCATATCACCCTTCAGTTGAGTACATACAACTATGATTAACATAGTGTATCAAGTCATTGACCCTATAAGCAATTAGGAATTCATCCCTTAATTGGCACTAATCCCTTAGGTACTATTCGGGTTTCAACCTTTGTACCTTCTTTGATTATCATTACTAATCAACATTGGATCAATGTATCATTCATCATCTTGATTCTCAAGAGATTCAATCACATTGGACCTCCATTACATAGGGTATCCAATTGAATTAGGGTTTTCAATGTTGATTCCTTCAATCATTGAATTCATGGAACCAGTCATCAATTGGACCTACCCTCATACTTCAATTGAGTTTAATAGGTCAACCTTCAACTGATTTGACCCTCAATTAACCCTCCATTTGTCATCAATTAGGGTTTGATTCAATTGAATTAGGGTTTGGAATCGATGATTTAACAACACTAATCAATGTAAGACTAGTTGCTTTGAAACCATTGAACCATCATCCAAATTGGGTATGACCTGACCCCAAACGGTCTTGAGGTCGTTTGGATGACCTCCAAACGGTCTTGAGATCGTTTTCCCATCATATCACTCAAAACCAAGCCATACAAGTATGGTTTGGATCATTGAAGTGCTCACCAATTTAGCAATTTATTGCATATCAAATTGGTACCTTTAGGCCTTCAAACACCTAACCATACTCAACCCTAGACCTCCAAACGGTCTTGATACCGTTTGGCTCATCCAACCTTTGGACTTTAGTGAAAAATCATCATGGACTGGTCTATCGGGTTGATCAACAAATCAGCACTTCATTGCAATATGATTAGTACCTTTGGACATTCAATTGGTCAACTATACTTGACCCCAGACTTCCAAACAGTCTTGGGGTGATCCCCAAACGGGTTTGAACCCGTTTGGGCTAATCAACCCAAAATCTCAACTTAACTCATTGGAATTTCAGCACTGTTTTCAATTAGGGTTTGCCTAATTGATTAGCCTTCAACTCACGATTCCTTGGGAGTTAACCCATAAAATTTGGAGGGTCATTATAAAACATAATAGGGATCAGTAATCCCAAACGGTCAACACTTGGTCAACGCACTCAAACGGTCTTGAACCCGTTTGCCCGAAAAGTTCACTTAATCAGATTGAAAAAAATCAGCACATAATCCAATTAGGTTTCCCTAATTGATTAGGCTTCAACTCACGATTCCTTTAGATTTAACCCCTAAAATTTTGAGGGTCATTAACCAACATAATTATGAACAGGAATCCTAAACGGTCAATGCTTGGTAAACCATCTCAAACGGTCTTGAACCCGTTTTCCCAAACAGGTCAAGTTATTCAGGTTGAAAATCAGCACTTAATTCAATTCGATTTGTCTAATTGATTGGCCTTAAACCTATGATTCCTTTGGAGTTAACCCCTCAAATTTGGATGGTCATTATCCTACATAATTAGGAACGAGATTCCCAAACGGTCAATGCTTGGTCAACTCCTTCAAACGGGTTTGAACCCGTTTGCCACCAAACAGTTTGCAACCCGTTTGGTCACCAAACGGTTTTGGTGAACCCGTTTGGTCCCAACCTTTGAGATCGTTTGCTCCCAAGATATTTGGTGAGGTGCTTGCTTATGATGATGTAATCATCATCTTCCTTCGTGCACCCAAGAACAGCAACCGTTATTGATGGAATTTGCAGCAAAGAAACCAAAGTGTATAAAATTGAAGAAATCAATCAACAAAGCATAGATAATTGATGCATTAGCAATGTTTAAGGGTTTAAGTTATAAAACCCGCCTCCAATTGAGCTCCAAAGCTCCAATATCACGCCATTAATGGTGGATGAAGCTATAGCAACTCCCCCTAGGCTCTTCCTCAAGCTTTTGATTGCAAAAGTTGGCTAGGGTTGAAGAGGAGATCGAAATAAGAAGGAATCCATAATTTATTTTTGATTTCCACCATGAAATCATGAAGAACAAGGGTCAAGAAGCTTACCAACAGCTTGGGGCTCATCATCCTGTTGCTCCTAAGTCCCCTTGAGCTTACCCAAAGCAAAGGAAGAAGAAAGGGCCGAAAAAGCCTTTCAATTGATTTGGAAAATGCACTTTTATAAGGAAATTGATGAGAGAGAAAATGCCTTATAAAAATCCAATTAATCCAAAAATTATGGCCGCCTCTCCCCCCTCAACTCCATGGATACGAGGAATATCCCTTTGCCTTTTATTCCCCTTCATTATCCTCAATTTAAAGAAAAGCAAATTAAGCACCTTAATCATATTATATTAATATCCCATATGTGAGTGGAATTACTTTCCTTTATAATAAGGTGAGTGGAATTTCACCTACTTAGGATATTTTCGTTCCTTATATTGGAAAAGGAACGTCCATCCTTATTTAAAATCAACCCAAAACATTTTGTTTGAAAGCCCTTCAATTATATGTATTCATTTTTTCCCTAAATCGAATTAGGGTTTCAATTAGGCATTAATCTTGATTATTTTAATATCAAGATTCTCTCTCCTCCAACTCAATTCAAATGAGGCACCCCTCTAATTTTATTTTCTCTAAATGATGCCAAGAAACATTAAGGACCATATTGAAGTGGTAATTTGCATATTGAACCCTAGATTTTGGGTAAATTGCACTTTACTCCAAAACTAGGTTTTAATGAACAACATTGTCCAACAAGCTCTATCTTGGTATCCAGGCTTGTAAAAACCATACCACTACATCATATTCATTCTTATGATGTCTCAACATCAGAGTAACATCTTATCATGTGCAATTTGCAAGTTAACCTCTCAACTTGGGTAATTTGCACTTTAGTCCAAAACAAGCAATCATTGCTTTAACATTGTTCAAACAGGACCAAAATTGAAACATAAGTTCCTCATGAGCCCTAATCACTTTTCAAAAGATAAGATTAAGCATATAATCATCTTTATTAATCAAAACACCTAGGGTTAAAGCATAACCCTGGTCAGGGATGAAGCATAACCCTGGTCAGGGATGTTACAAATTATAAACCCCTAACAAGGATTTCATCCCCGAAATCCCAGATAAAGGAAACAGATATTATTCATTCATCATATTATCATGTCTCTTCATAACACCTCATCATTATGGAGACATCATAGAACTTTGATCAACACAAAGTTCCTTCTCACAATATTCTCATAGAGTCAAATGAGAACTTATCTTAAAGACATATTGAGTTGTTATGTTTATGCAAAGCATAAACCCTTAACATATGATGTTCATATCATTTTATATAATCAGACTGATTTCATAGTTGACCATTCCAGGTAGTCAATCTAAACCATCTAATATTTCTCAGATACCAGAATCTCTTACCTTGGTATCAAACACATGTGTTGAAAACACATCATATTCTCATATTCCTTTCATCATATTTACAACTTTATTGAACAGGGATCACCTCCCTTGTTCTCTTTCTCATCATATGAGGGTCATACTTTTACTTCCTCATATACACATACTGATCTGAATTCATATCAGATCCCTCTTTCTTGTACTTAAGGTATGATACATTTATTCATTTCATATTTCTTATTTCATGATACTCATTAGATTGTATCAGAATGATTGCTTGATCAGGGCAATCAAAAAGATATCAATTAAGAGAGAATGGAAAAAGGATTAGGCATATCCCATCAGTAGGAACACCATATATCTTTATGGTGCTTAGCAACTGTAGAAATTCAGCAATGTGGAGGTTTGGATCCTCCATTGGTGTCCCTCCAAATGCATTCAGCTGTAGCAATTGTATGATGGCTGGGCTGATAGCAAACTCCTCTGCCTCAAATTCTGAAATATTAATAGGCCCACTCATGTGCATTGCAGCTGTACCAAAGTAGTCCTTAAGAGGAAGGTCATCCTCCTTGACTAGTTCTTCATGTGGATTCGGAGGATTAGGTGGTTGTGGCGTAGATGGTGGTGGTGTATGTGGTATGGGTGTTGGTGGTGTATATGATGGTGGTGAATTAGGTGTGAATGATGGTGGTGTGGATGAAGGTGGCATGGGTGAATGTTGTTTATATGATGGTGACATGGATGATGGTTGTGTGGGTTGTGATTCCTCCATACATGTTTGGGTTTCACTCCTTCTTGCTCCATGAGGGCTGCAACTAGTGTGTTCATTTTCTGAATGTAGAGATATGCACGGTTCAAGGATCTTTTTATGAACACCCCATATGCTCCTGCAAATAAACAAGGTGAGTGAAATACAAAAACAAACATGGAAGATACAACAAATTATGATGATCATGATGAATTATGATTTATGGATATGATGGTGGATATGAAGGATGTGATCTAGTCTCATTTACTTATCAAAAACTCTTACTCTAACAGGAATACTGATGCTCCCCGGCAACAGCGCCAAAAACTTGTTGCTTGTTTACACTAACGAGTTTCAATCATAAGAATGATCTTTTACTCAACTAGCTATATCCCGCAAGTATACGAGAGTAGTTGTAGTCGAGGTCGAACACAAGGAGCGTTGGTTAGTTAGGCGCAAGAGTTATGATTTTCAATAATCTAGATCGTTGTACACAAGATGATTGGATTAGAACAACTAAATTATAGATTTAAAACAAAATAGTAAGTTATCACTTAAGAAAAGTTAACATTCAGATATGGAAGGATCTTGGACTTGGGATTTCACTATCACATCATAGCTTATATTAAAATACGAATTTAAACATGTTAATTAACTTGCAAAGGAGGTTTATAGTCATCACTCACCTCCCGGTGAAGTGATGACGATTTTAACTCCATACATCACTCTCATGTATGTATTTCATTTCAAATCACAAACCTTGCTCCTCAACATAATCCCAGCCACTCTCGCGGTCTAGGACAAGTTGCCAAAAGAGTAACTCCATACTCTCAAACACATCTTCTCAGATTATGAAAGAAAGTATAAAACATGCAAGTATGATGGCCAATCACACAAACAAGCATTTCAGATCCGAAACAACTCTTGGAACATGCAAGAAACTAACATTTAGTACGAAATGCATATGTTCATACAAGCTATGACATGGGAGTTACTCTCCCATGTCCAAGATTCGGATTCTACTCGTCCATGATCATGTATTGCAGAAATGCTACAGAATATTCAGAGTTTAACATGGTTTAGAGAAGGAATAGCTAGGAGAATTGAAAGTGTAACCCAAGATAAGTAGAATTCCGTCTTGGGGACGAAATTCCACTCCTAAAGCTGCTCCAAAACGGACTGGCTCCTCTCCTGAGAAGCTGCACGAAGTTGGGGAAGCTTGGCTGCACTTTGGAGAAGACAACAGAGAAGAAGAGAAGAAGAAATGGACTCATTTCCCAAGAAACCACCCTTGATCTCCTCAAAATCGCCCTCCTTTTCTCTAGGCTTGCTCTGGGACGAGGGAACGTTCATAAATGACCGGGCATAACCGCCCATTAAGTTCCCACTTCGTTTTAAACAAAAACTCGTATTTTACAATATGCTGAAACTGTCAGGTGCACGACGTGTACTTTGGAAATGCACGCCGTGCAACTTTCCAGAAACTTTTAGTTTGCTCCAGAATACACTGTGCACGGCGTGCACTTTGGAAATGCACGCCGTGCAACTTTCCAGAAACTTCTGGCTCCCAGGTGCACGCCATGCAACATTCCAGAAACATTTAAATTCCTGAAATTTCCAGGTGCACGGCGTGCACTTTTGGTGCACGGCATGCACCTCGCTGTTCTGGGCTGTTGTGTATTTTGCTCATAACTTTCCGTGTGTAGGTCCGATTTACATGACGTAAAAAGTGATATTTGCGAAATTTCGAACCCCAAAACATGTAGATACTTGGGAAGTGATCCAATAAGAGATAATATGATATATTCCTCATCATTTCATTGCAAAATATAGTACCTACAATCCAAACCATGAGACAAGTAAGAATAGCTAAAAATATAGAATCTAGCATGAATGAGAGTGATAATTGAGTCAAAACAACATGGATATGCAACCAAACATGATCCAAAAGATGATATAATTTGTGCACATCATAGGCTCTTACCAAAGACAGAGGCACGTAAGAAATGGGATAATATATAAGGGAAGGGCAGAGACCTTGGTGATAAAAAGGGAAGGGTAGAGACCTTGATGATATAAAGGATAAAGGGATGAGAAGTGTCTTCAGTGAGAAACCCACCATCCGTCATGGAGTTCACCACAGCCCAGACAAGCCTGAACTGCTTTATCTTCCCAAGCGCCTCAATGAGCTGATGGTAAATCTCAGTAGAATGTTTCAACCTGTCCTGGTTTGCTGCCCAACGGAAGAAGGCCAGCGCAAGAGTGCCTGCATTGCTTAGTCTCGTGAGGACTTCAACCACGAGATCATGGTGCCACTTTTAATTCAAGTATCATTCCTATAGTATTAATGCCATGGCACCTGCCGCTCTTCACTAGAAAGGCCTTGGGATTCTTGATGACCCTGACATAGACCATCCACATCCAAGTTTCCGGAACAGACGAACTGCGCATCTACAAGTTTTGTAATATCTATAAAGCCATCAAGAGGGCAAATTTTATATTGATGCCTTTCACCTGAGAGGTGCAGGTGCAGCAGCTTTCATAGAATACGACGGGGAATGAGAGAAAGCAACGACGAAATGCACATACGGTCGCGTGGATGGAGCATTGTTGGCATGCGCTAGCTGCCAGGTCCAAATCAGATGTGGGGGTTGGGGGTTCAAAGACGCTTACACCATGGCTTCTGTAACGGGATCAGGCGACACCTTCACTCTGGATTTATCTAAAATGGTGTTCAAAGTAGAAGGAGAGCAATTGGCCAGTAAACTACATATCTTTTCAGCATCTGTGAGTATCTGTTCCGTGAGTATTCAGTTATCAACATCCGACTCAACACTAGGCTCAGTTTTGGCAGAATCATTAATCATTCTAGAAATTTTCAGGGGAGGAATTTCGTCAGGGCATACACAGCAGACCCGTGTTGAGCGTCCTATAACACATGTACGAGGTGTCAAGCCACCTTCCCTGACAAAATCTCCACTGCCAATGTTGTAGGAGCGACAGAAGGAAATCATTTTGGCGCCAGGAAGAAAGGCGTGATTCACTAAAGGCAGGGACCTTGATGATGTAATCGGTAAACTCACGATTACAAAATCTCTCTGGCAGTGGCTCTTGGGCCTGGTCACTTTGTTCTACCCAGGAGCAGCCCAGCCATTCCGCAATGGATTCCTCCCCTGGCACGTCCTGTTGGGTATATTCGTCTACATGTTGGTGATTGTCACAGCCTCGCTAGGATTCCTGGAGATACCTGTACAAATGTAATCTGGTGCTATGGTTGTGTTCTCAAATGTATGAAATACTTATCTACTTTGATGAGAAAGCAGACCTTTTGCTAAAAAAAAATACGTAATGTATGTGTAATGGTGAAGAACATGATGGTTTGGACAAGTTTTGTGTACCAGAATACAATCAGTTATATATATATGATTTCATATTTAAAATATATTATTGTGTTATTCTAATGTGGTTCTATACAATGTCTTTACTATATATATACATATATATGTATATATACTGTATATATATGTGTGTATAAAGCAAAATTCTTTTATTATGGCTTGTGCACACGGCTTGCTGGAGGATTCTCCTATTTCCGCCAACTAGCATTGTAATTTGTTGGGCCCAACACACGCCCGACACATGCCACCCTTGTAAACTCGTGCGCCCACTCCCAGTTGTAGATGTCCATGTGACATTCATGCCTGCGTGAGTATTCATGTGTGTTGACACTTTAGTGCATTTCCGGCATATTAGTTTGTCGGGTTTGGCATCATTTTCCGACGATAACCATTTATCCCCGGCATGGGCATAATGCCAATTTTGATACTATTTACGGCAACTCTTAATATGCCGTCAAACTTTTTGCGGCACGCTTTTCAACGGCATTTTTCCGGCATATTCAAAAATGCCGAATAAATACAATACTGGCATAGTTATTCAGTTTTTATAGCATGTCATTATGCCGGGAAATCTAATATTTGTTGTAGTGACATATTAGGTCTTTCTTGCCTTAATCAACATTATGTCAAGATTCAACATTTACATTTGTTTTGCTATGAGTCAGAACCCCCAGATTTCCCGGCATAGTTATGCAGTTTTTACAGCTTGTCATTATGCCTGTAGCACCGATTGGAGGACTTAGAAAACAATAATGAGATTAAGAACATCATAGATAATCATATTAGTTTGTAGGCAATTCTGAACATTATGTTTACCAACGTATTAGACTGCTGTAGAACTCTGAAAAATCTGTAGATATATGTTATTAATGTCAATATACAAATGAGTCGATTAATGATATCATAACTTTGTAATATAAAATGTACTTATTGTATGAACTCATATTTGGTGATCGTTTCTTAAAAAAATACAAACCGTAGTAGTACGCATTATAAAATCATATGGATAATTAGCAAATCTCTGTAATTCGGTAATGTATCACATTGATCAGTAACGTACCCTAATCTGAAACATTATTACTGCCTAAGAAAAGGAGCTTGAATATATAAATAAATATAACTTCTGTTATTTGCATTGATCTTTTGCTTATACTGTTTGCAGAAGATATCGTTACAGACAGAAAATGCTCACATGATCATGCCGATTTAAAACATCCTTTTATATATTTGATTTGATTGTTGAAGAACAAAGTCAGTAGAATTGTAAATGTATCTTCCATTGTTTCCCTATCTATTACCGAATCAAGAACAAGGATAAGGATTTTCAAAAACTTGGAATGACAATGTACGGAAAAGAAAGCCTAAGAGTCACTTAAATAAGGACTTGCTGACAAATTTTATGTTCGAAGTCGCAAATTACTTACATCAACGAAAGCGGTTAGGAAGAAGTTCATACTGGCTTCATCTTGCAGATACTTTGCCGCCACAGCACCAATCACGGAGACACCAGCATTCCCACAGAGGAAGCGTAGTTTGCAGCCCAAGATCGGCGCGGACCCATTGAGTATTTTCTGGTGGCACATCCTAGCAATATGACAGTCTGTAATATTATCTTCATATAAGCACGTTCAAATTTACTTGTACTGGTTGCCGTGAAAAAATTGAACACCTTGTAGATGCCTCATGACTAATTAAAGGATCATCCTCTAGTGATGCTCCGCCAGAAGTTAGTGGATGTCTATTCACATATGGCTTCAACTGAAAGCTTCTTCATGGTACCCGGGCATGGGTTTCCTCCAAAAACATCAGAAGCTACGTTTACGGAACATTTTCTCTGGCCGATGCAGTTCTGCAACAAAAATATTTAAACAATTGTTTTAGAAGATATCAGAGCAAACACGACACAAGCTTTTAAGTTACCAATTTGCAATAAATATGATGAGACAGCATCGGTTTCAGGGAGAGCAAACACAGTACTTACGGTCTGAAGATCATTATATGATTTGTGGGCATGACAATTCCTCTCTGAGTAACTTCCGCGTGTTCCCATTGGCGTTCCAAAACTTGCAAATTTTATCTGGGAAATCCTTTGACCAGGTGCACACTTCAGATGGGCCTTGGGTATTGGCGGGTTTTCTGGTTTCCCATAAACTGTAATCTTCATTGATGGCTGCCACTCAGAGACATCAGCACAAACACTCCCTACTTTCCTTTTCACAATAGAAATTCCCTTCGGATTACCACCGCACTCCTCAAAGACAACAAGTAGGTTTCTAGTTGGATTTACCAAAGAACGTGGTACATGATACCTGAAAAGTGTTGGGGATCCCAATTAAACAGGATATGATGTTCTAGATTGTAAGTGTTATCAAAAAGGGGTTTGTTTCCTCACCATCTTTGGGAGGGTTCTCCACAGTTTGTGTTGCACTTTGTCTCATTGTACCTGCCGGCATAAGTACAGGGAGTACATGAACCGTATGCTTTGTAACCAGGTCAATAACGCCCAATACTTTCTCCGTTTATCCATATCTGCCCTTTTCCCATACTATTCATATCTAAAGCCAATGGTTCATCCCCTTCTGGAGCATTGAAGGAGGTCTGTAGATTTCAAGAGACATTGAGATTAGAAATTAAGTGACACCTAACCATTTGTTACAGTATGGAATAAAGGCCACCGCTAATACAAAAATAGCTTAGCTTGCTAGCTAAAAATGCTCACCTTGTACCATGTCAAAGGTGTCAGAGTCCACGGGTCTCCCCACTCAACAGAAGAACTGCCACTGAGAGAATGCAAACTTAGAGCTTCACCCTTCAATCCTACCTGCAACAACGTTGTGTTATTTAGCATGTTTAACTTTCCTAAAAGTGGAAATTGCTGATGTTTTACACCGGTATATTTACAGTGTATTTCCAGTTTTGCCAAGTAAGATCTTGTCTCCCTTCGTTCAACCCATTTAGCATAACTGGACCAAGAACGCTAGCATTCCATGACTCAAAATGTTCACCAACGTTCTGAACGGCAACACAAATATTAATACTTGGTAGCAAACCCAAAACACTTATTTTAGAAATTATCATAGGTGGTATAGACAGACCGGAAGTCCAACAGAAACACTCAAGATTGAAATTGTGTTGCTACCAGCCTGCAGTTTGGCATTTGCTGCATATGTTAATTTTGGATTTTCTATACTTCCATAAACCGTACCCGACAAGCATATAAGAAAAATGTTTAGGACAAAAAGAAATGGTTGCCATTTTAAGACCAATATCTAACTAGTAGATACTGATTTCAGTATCTGCGTGAAACTACTAAAGAAAAGAGTCCAAATGCCCATAAAACGAATACTTGATAATTGCCCATTGACAACAACATCCAATGAATGACCAGCTGACATTACGGTCAACACAGGGTACTGTCCGTTATTAAGAAACTCTTCATTTGGATCTATGTTGACGCTGCGTAAAATGATAAATAATGGTTAGGTGGCATAGTTTAAGAAATTGCAAAGAGGAAAAGGCCATAATCAGTCAGGATAAACTACTTACTAAGTTATATACCACAGATAATTTGTGGAATCTCTAGTTATGTTGATCTGTTCCAGCAAGCCAACAGTTGAGAATGACTGTTCGCTGGGTTCTTCATTGTAGGACTGCCAAACAAAATCTGTAGCCCACTGCATGGTCATCAGGTTAGTCTGGGCACCAACCTGGAATGATGATATTTGAAGCAAGTCATGGACCATTTCGCAGAAGAAATACAACTAAAGGGAAAAGAGGAATGGGCAAAGAGAATGTCTAATATTTTTTCTCAGGTCATATGTTAAAAAGAGGGACACAACCATTTAAAATGCGGACAACTATATTCCATATCAAGCATATATGTTTACAGAAATGGTAGTGTAGCACATGATTTTATAGCAGTTTTCTCCTGAAAGTTGACTGAAATTTTGCCAAATTGTTGGTGAATTTTATCTAAATTTTATGTGCAGTTCTGGAATAGCAAATTTTTCGTGGTTTTTTAGTGAATCCAATATCTCAAAATTATGACTGCTAAGGAAACGTCCTTACTCCTTAGACATCTCAAATAAAAGTAAAAGCGGTATAGAAACCTAAAGTCATAGTAAGATAATAATTAATTACCAAAAACAATGCAGCAACTCTTAATTACCCAATCAAACTTGATATAAAAAAAATATACTAACTATACTACATGTCTGCATGAGTAATGGCATCCCACTCAACTTTTTCCAAACAACATAGTAAAAATAACTATTATAGGATGCTTTGCGGTTACTTTGACTACAATGTTCAATTTGCAAACTGTGAACTTTGAAATCAGAAATAATGCTACATTAAGGCAGCAAACAGTATTACCCTTCGACCAGAACCATTAAGAATATAAACATTGGGACTAAAAGTTATCTTTCAAGCAAGCTCGAGGCTTTCATATGTTTTTACATAATTATAAACCATGCCTACTAACATGTGTTAACAGGAGGAACAAAGTCCATTCACTGAACAAATAAATGACAGTGAGAGCATGATGAAGTATACATGTTATGCAGACCACATAGGAGGATAGCCATTACAGATATGTGCAAGCTAGAAATTGAGGAGTTATAGATAGCAGTAGCTACATTTATATTGCAAACAACAAAGGAAACCAATGGCGCATATAGAAAGATAAGTATAGAACGTATATTATCGTGCAACAGCGACATCTTTTGCTTCTGCAGAGAATATACAAGGGAAAGAATTTAGACATAACAAGCTCACAACTAAACTATATGCACCTAAGACACGACCCTAAAGCTAACCACATGCATAGAATTCCTGTAAGAGAATTTTCATAACCCTTTCAGAACATAAAATGATCCCTGATATAGACAAGAGGTAAAGGGAAACCATCTGGTAACAACATTTTCTCAAAAAAAAAAATTATGAATACGCTTGATCTACCACTTACTCAAATATTATGCACATAGTGAAGTCACCTTGTTGTTAATTTGCTGCAACTAGAATAACATACATTAACCAAGTCGACTAACGCCTATTAAGCATCTATTGAGTAGATATGTATATCTAGCTTGCCATGCAATTGAATACATTGCATGTGGAAAGGACATCGACAGCATGTGCACAAGGACCACTTTAGAAGATGTGAAAACGTAAAAATCATTGCTTTCACCAACATGACCAATATACCAGGTTGATGAACCATTTTTTCTCATGTGAAAATATGACACTTGAAATTTACACAAGTATTAAATATTCAAAGATAGAGTACATATACAGCCATATGGTGTGTGAATATCCTAAGACAAAAAAGGTATGTGACTATGCATGTGTATATGAAGTCATCACATGCAGGGGCAGACCTAGTTAGAGATAGGTGTGCGTCTTTTGTCTCAGAATATTCTTAGTTAAAATATAATATCATTGGTTTATTACATTTCTGCCAGCACAAACAAAATAAAGTTGCAACATGTTAGAAAGTATTATTAGTTGATAGGTTCATTTGTAATATGAGCCTAATTGTCTTAACCCATTAGGATTATGTCCACTGGCTTTTGAGGTTGATAAGCAAACAAAAATAAAAGAAACAAAAATAATAGAGCAGGTAGGAAGCAGAGATATCAACACTATGAATACATCTAAAGATGAAAATTAGAGGAGAGGGTGACCTAACCAGTGAGCCCTTTTATCAATCAACTGCAGAGCAATGTCGATTGAATCAGTGAACCTCTACTTGATTACTGCATGAGTCAACAAAAACAATAGAGCATGTAGGAAGCAGAGATATCAACACTACAAATACATCTAAAGATGAAAATCAGAGGAGAGGGTGACCTAACCAGCGAGCCCTTTTATCAATCAACTGCAGAGCAATGTCGATTGAATCAGCGAACCTCTAGTTGATTACTGCATGAGTCAATCTGTCTCTGAGCTGTTCCTGTGACCAGAATGAAAAAAAGAAAATGGATTGGTTGGGTATATGTGGAAACAAAGAGATGAGAAGTGATGAATAGGAAATCGGAAATCTGTAGAAAGTAAATATCCTTACTGACATTTTCCACATTAAGAGTAGCTACCAGATTCAGATATGAGAATGAACTTCACTTTTGACACCTCCCTCCCATAAGCTCTATGGCATCCCTGGTTGCGCTTGATCATTTGATCTTAAGCACAGACATCCCCTTGATCACCTCACCATAAATTGTGCCTCCAAACAGCTTGAGAAGCTTTAACTGCAGGGTTCAGGAACTCCTTGTCTTGAAACACCTACATGATGTTTTCAAGTGGAACAACATTACTAGATAAGCTTGCAGATAAGAAAGTTGTGCTTCATGTGAATTAACTGAAGTGTATATACATGCAAGTATAGTTGAATTATAAGTATATACTTGAAAAGCTTTGACGAGAGTTATGCAAATCCAAGAGCACCATCACACCAGCGAACCATTATATCATTGCTCATCCAGGCTCTGCTTCATAGCATGGGAGTTACTTTTTGGGGGGTGATGTTGAATAATGTATTTCCATTAAGATAAACTGCTTGGTGATGGATCGCTAAACAAAGAATACAAGAAATTTGTAGTTCATAGTGACAACAAAACAAAACTTACCTTCAACAGCTGTGTTTCTAGTGTTGAAGTAGTCAATGTGTATAAATGAACAAAATATTTGCTACTTAATTCCAAATATATGAAACATAACCAACCACACCATGCACTCATTCCGGTCATATATAATACCTTTACTAATTCTACAAACCAATTTGTGAGAGATTTTCCAAATCAAAACCAAAGCCCAACAAACCAAGTACCAATGCACTTCTTTATAAATGCCTAAGCTTGATGGATGCAACAAGGCTATATATATATTTAAAAGAATGATCCTAAATTAGTCATCTAAAAGACCGATTACCATCCTCTTCATTCCAATTACTAGAAGTTTTGTCTTAACTACAAAAAAGTAGTCAGGTAATACACTGCCAATCTTAAATTAATAACATTTATATATTATCTACAAATAAGATAACAAAAAAATGATCATCTATGAGGTCCAATGCTTGATTGTGTCATCTAAAGAATGAGTTCCATAAGTCCATGAGTAATAGGAACTCCCATCTTACTCCAAAACCTGTAAATAAATAATGTTATTAATATGACCTATGGTTATAAATAAACAATGACTTCCATAAGTCCATGAGTTATAGCAAATACCTCATCATTAGGGTTGTCGATATTCATGCCATCTATAATCCTGCTAGACTTTATTACATTGAATAACTCTCTAATGTAAGTGTGAGCTTTTTCAGCTTTCTGATCAGCCTGTTCAGCTCTAGCTCTAGCATCTGCTGCAACTTTTTCTGCTTGTTCAACTCTAGCTCGTGCATCATTTGCTTGTTTCTTATATTTTTCAATCTCCTTCATATAAATTGGATTTCTATAGCGAAAATGACCTGCAACTGTACTTCCCCGCATACGTACATGGCCTGGTCTTTCGGGTCCAAAGACCTTCAAGCATATTTCATCGTCGCTAATTTCAATTGTTCCATGTTCACGCTGAGACACCAAATCTGTGATTTGTGCCTAAACAACAAATTAAATTGTTAGAATTTTCAATTTGCAAATTTGTTGACATTTATGTCGAGCTATAATCATGGTTACCATCTTTTCTTCAGCAACAACATCTACAAGCTTTTTGTCTTTTCTCGTTCGAGTCTTTTCAAACATCCTCATGCGACTTGGCACAACTCCATTGTTATTGATAGTCTGTATTTTCATAAAATAGATTATGAAATATGAAGCATAACCTTATACTATAAAAATAGGAACAATAAGAACAAATTTCATACTTCCTCATGTTCTATAACACTAAATCGAGTCCTTCCAGTACAGTGAAGCATTGACTGTTTAGAACGACTGATCTTGTTACGAGTACTTGTAGCCTTGCAAATAAACATAAAATAAGATCAATGGATAAAAACATAAAGATAAGTAAAAAATTGCTACAAGAAAATATCAATAATAAAGAGAGTAGATCATTGTATAGACTCAGAAATTTATTTCAAATTTACCTGAAAATAGTCACTTTTCTAGTATTTTTTCACAAGAAACTCCCAATCAGATTTTGTTACATTTGGGGGACAATTTCTTAGAGCTTCATCATCAGTGGCGTATGTCAAATAAAGAGCATACAATTCAGTCTTAAATTCACGCCAAGCCTTATTCAATGATCGATATATTGAACGTGTTCTGAGGTCATTTTCCTCAGGTAATAACTCATCACTATGAATGATAAATTCATCCTACGTAATAGTTAAGAAAATATTAGAAATGCACATTTATTATTCAATGAAGTAACACATAGAAACTATATGAAACCTGGATCAACTGGAGCATCTTCTCCTTCTTTTCACTAGGCATGCGACTCCACCTTGTATAACTAAGAGGAGCATTTATGGAATTGCGAACAATAACTCCAATTCGACTGGCCATAAGAGTTTGGCTTTTACTTATTGGATTACCTTCAGAATTAAATTCTATCTTTATTTTAGCTCCACCACCATTTCTGAATGACCTGAAGCTTATATTTTTCGTTTTCCCTCTAACCCTCTTTCTCTTCGGTTGATCTAAAACATGAATAAAATAATGATTACCTTATTCATAATTATGCTAGAACTAATTAATTGTTACCATGATGGTTATCCGTCTCTTGCATAACTTGATTTGGATCTGTATCTGTTTGTGAGTGATTGTCTAATGTGTGGGACCTCAAAATCCTATTACTAACATTAGCCTGCCTTATGGGTACATCATCATCATTCATTGAACCTTTGAGAACTCTATCTGTGACCAAATCCTCCTCTTCAGGTTGAGATGCCACATATTACGAATTTAATCACTAAAATAAATATGTAAGACTACCGAACACATATAAAAATATTAGATTTACCATAATTCATTCTATCACGCACAATAGGAGATGGTACACATGGCATGTTATGTAGATAAATACCTTCACCATTGTATGACCCTCTTGTTTCTTTTTCAACACCAACATGTTTAGATTGACGTGTATTACAAGTTTCACTATCAAAATTAACTGTATTTCAATAAAACTAAAGCTAATATATTGTTTATGTAGAAGCTTTTTTGCATTAGTTATGTACAAACAAGGTCTAGTTCTCACTAGTATTCTTTTTGGTCAAATTTTGAAGTGGTTCAGTACCTTGGTCAGAGTAATTATTAACATATTGATCCCTCAAGATTCTCTTGCCAGTGTTTGTTCGCCTTACTGAAACATCATCATCCATTGTGTGACCTTTAGGAACATCATCCATGGCGAATCCTCCATCTTCACAGTGAAATACAGTCAAATCTATATAAATATATACATATGCATAGGACAAGCAAACAACACTTGAATATTTAAAATTTAAATATTACCCTGAACTTTTCTAGCATGTGCGATGGGTGGTGCTTCATGTTGCTTCGCATGTAAGGAAACACCCTCGTTGTTTCGTTCCACTCTTTTTTGTTTTGCAACTCCAAAATGTTCAAGTTGATGCGGAGGATTACAAGCTTTGTGGCTAAATTTGACTGCATGTCATGAAAATGATGTTAAACCATGGTGTATATAGAAATGAATATTGTATTACTTGTAGAAGTATCATTATCACCATTATTCCTATCCTTCAAATTTTGAACAATATTTAGGGCCAGTCCTTCCTCTACATATTGAACAACCATACATTAGGAACTATCAGTATGTACTTATGTAGGATAATAGACACATATATAAAAAAATTAAAATTTGGATATTACCTTGAACATTTCTAGCATGCACATCAGCATGATCTTTGCTTTGCTTGTCATGTAGAGAGAAACCATTACTATTTGATGCCCCTTTTTTGCTTTCACAACACCAAAATGCTCAAGTTGATGTGGATTACAAGATGTTTGGCTGATTTTGACTGCATTTTATAGAAATAATGTTAAAACATTATGTATACATAGGAAATATAATCTACATGTAAAGATACAAAGTCAAATTGTCACCAGAGTTATTCTTGATCAGATTTTGAGTTGGTTGAGCAGTCTGCCCAGCATTTTGAGACTTTAGAGCACTGTTGCCAGTATTTTTCTGCCTTACCGCAACTTCATCTTTGTTCATGTAATCTTCTCGAAGATTATTCATGGCTAGTCCCCCATCTTCATATTGAACTGATATACATTCTTAATTTTATCAATATTTGCAAAAATATATGATATATATACATACATATAAAAATGTATATTTAATGTTACCTTGAGCTTCTGTAGCATGCACATTTAGAGGAGCTTTGCACTGCTTGTCATGTAGAGATGACCGTATCTTTTCATTGGAAACACCAGAACATTCACGTTGATGCAGATTACAATTTTTTTGGCTATTGTTGACTGCATTTTACACAAGTATTGCTAAAACATAATGCTCAAAAGGTATTATGTATTAATTGTAAGCATACAAAGTCAAATTATCACCAGTATTCTGAGTGGATAGATTTCTTGGACCAGACATCAACATATGTGAATGTTTTTGCAAATTGTCAAGGGCTAGTGTTTCTAAAAGAAAAAGGAAAGAAGAATTTAGCATAAAGAACACATACTTCTTCCTTAAAACTAAAATATAAAAGTTAACAACTAATAGACCTTCACTCATCTTCCTCATCAAAAAGTCCTTATAGGTTTGAATCTGTTGAAGAAAACCATCATGCAGGGCATCTACATTCTTGTCTTAAGAAATTTGAATGGGACTTGCTCCCATGTGAGGAAGGGATGGTGCCCCATTTTTTTCTTTTGCAAGAACAAAACCTTCAACTTGATGAGGGTTTTGAATATTGTCGCTAGTTTTAGCTACATTTCATGAACATAATTTTATACTACTGTATGCATAGAGACATATATTAATTTATTTTAAAACTATACTTGGATTGTTGCTGGATGAATTCCATGGACCAGCCATCAACATGCGTGCACGTTTTTGTGCAATCTCATCAATAGATTTTTCTACAAAGATGAAGTTATTAAGTGGAAAAAATTAAGTATAAATTTTTACTTTTTTAACTGACCTGCATAATTAAAATTTAGCAAGATACGCATGAGATTCAATTGAAACATTAAAAAAAATAGCATACATTACTTACTTTGGGTCTTGCTACAATGGCCAGCCATTAGAATCTCGTAATTACCAACAAGTTGGTTGTGGGCACTAGACAGATTGACCATATTTCCTACATGTATCTCATCAGATAATTTAAAAGGGTAATGATCCAAAAAAATATCAAAAGAAGTAATCAAAGGCAACATTTATAATCATTTGCTAATTATAATCACATTATGGTAGATAACACACGAGAAATGATATCCATCAATGTTCACAAAGAAATTAGTAAAATTAACCAAAGTCTATAAAGAAAATACAGATTAACAAATTATAAATTCAGTTCATTGTCTCCCATGTATGGTCTCCATCTTTTTCCAGCCATCCTTTTTTCTTTGCAGATTTCATGGACAAAGACTTCACTACATCATGCCTCTTCCAATTTGAAACATCAAATGCATCCGAGGGGAATGATGAAGATGTAGATAAATTTGATGTGTTTTCTTGAAATGCACTTTCATCATCAATAATAGCTTCATCTCCATGTGTCATGTTGTACAAGTCGCGTGGTGGTGATTCAGTAGCAACAATCCAATTACTTTTGGAAAGGTCACGGGCATAAAAGCATTGTTCTGCTTGGCATGCTAGTATAAACGGTTCATTGGTTTTCAACTTGCATTTTGTATTTAAACTAACAAGACCATATTTGTTTCTCTCAAATCCTCTTCCTTCATTATGCATGTCCCACCACTCACACCTAAAAATATGAGCTTGTCTTCCACCTGTGTATCTCAACTCTAAAATTTCAGTCAAAACACTGTAATAGATAAAAGGTCCATTGGTGGAGTCTACTTTAACAAGAACACCACTGTTTTGTGTTGTTAACCTATCATCACGATCTTCAGTATGGAATCGAAATCTATTTATGTCTAGACCTGTAAAAGTTAACACCTCTTTATCAGAACCGCGAACTAAACTTAGAAGTTCATCGTCCACTCTACCTTGTGTATGTAATTGAACCACCTATCATAATAAATAAATACACATTAACCACAATGGTCTATTTTTTTAGTTTAAATTAGTTTAGAGTAATTTAAAAGCTTACCCGACTCTCCAACCACTCAAAGAAGTACTTTTTATGGTGCGCTTCAATATTGTGAACACCCATATCTTGGATTAGTTGTTTGTGCTCACTAAAAAAATATTTATTTTAAAATTGGAAAAATAAAAATCA